>PVJS01009593.1:0-50001 GCA_004027185.1 Glis glis
TGTGTGTAACAGCAGATTAAACAGAAAGCCCTGCCCTGAATGTAGGCAGCAGGATTCTGATAGGTGCGGACTTAGATAAAGAGGGAGAAGCCGCTTAGAGTGTGTGCGACTCTTTCCGAGGAAAAACGCATCTGCTCTCGCCTGAGATCGTCGGCCGCCGGTTTCGCTTTTCTCCGAAGAGCTTCTTGATCTTCTCGGCCTCCAGCTCTTGGAACTGAAACTCCACCATCGTTTCTCCGAAGAGCTTCCTGATCTTCACATCTTGGACTGGGACTGAATTAGTGGTTTCTCCGATCCTAAGACTCTAGCTGTTAGACCGTTCGACCAGCTACTGGTTCCTCTGACTCTCCACGTGCAATCAGAACCTGGGACTACATTGCTTCAAACTGTAAGCCCATCTGATAAATCCTTTTTTTTTTAAATATACTCATTCTGTGTATTCTGTTAATCTAGAGAACCCTGTCCAATACAATAACCCTTGCAATAGTCTTATTCCTTCATGAAATAGGATCAAACAACCCATCAGAAATAACCTCTGGATTTGATAAAATCCTATTCCACCCCCACTATGTTATCAAGGATATCCTAGGCCTACTGTTTATTTTGTTCCTCCTACCTTTAGCCTTATTCTTCTGAAACCTACCTGCAGAACCACACAATTACACACTGGCAATTCACTGAAAAGCACACCCTCATATTATACCTGAGTGATACTTCCTATTTGTCTATACAATCTTAAAACCTATCTCAAATAAATTAGGTGGAATATTAATCTTTTTTTTTTTTTGCGGTACCGGGGATTGAACCCAGGGGTGTTCTACTTCTGCGCTACACCCCCGGCCCTAGTTTTTATACTTTATTTTGAAACCGGGTCTCACGAAATTGCGGAGGGACTCACTAAGTAGAGAGAGAGAGACAGAGAGAGAGAGAGAGACAGGGAGAGAGAGAGAAAGAGAGAGAGAGAGAGAGAAAGAGAGCTGAGGCTGGCCGCGAACCCAGATCCTCCGGTCTCCGCCTCCCAAAGTATTGGGATTACAAGCGTGCACCACCACGCCCAGTTGGAATATTAATCTTAGTATTATCAATCATAATTCTAGCCCTGTTAACCTTACTACAACTATCTAAACAATGCAGCATGGTGTTTTTACCACTAAGTCAGTGTCTCTTTTGAAGCCTGGTGGCTGACCTTATTTCACGTCAATTGCAGGACAACTAGCAGAATATCCTTTTGTCATTGCTGGCTAAGGAGTATCAATCTTCTACTTCCTCATTATCCTATTTTTATACCATTAACAAGCCTACTTGAAAACTAGTACTACTAATACTGGTATAACTAGTACTTAGGTCTGCTAAACCAAAAGTGAAGAATTATTTCTTCCTAGGATAACAAGGAAGAAGCCCCCATCTTCACCATTGGCTCCCAAAGGCAAAATTCTACTTAAACTTCATAAGCCTTAGGTAAAGAAAATATAAACTATGAAAGTATGATTGTTCAAATTTTGTAGCAGAGAAAACTGAGGCTCATAATGGTTGAGTGACATATTCTGATCAATGCATAGTCAGGAATTGGTTCTAAATCCAAATGCAGTGTCCTTTTTATTTTTTCATACTGCATCTTAATAGATACTTCAGGTACCTTGGTGGCCTTTTCCATTGCTCCTTGGCTAGCAATCTTGGGAATGAACATTTGGAAGGGATTCAGGGGCATTGCTGAAGATGGTTGCTGGGCCACCAAGATGTCATAGACTCCTTTTTATAACAGCTCAAGGCAATGGCAGACACTGTATCATGAAATAATTCCTTTAGTCTTTCAGAATAAAGGGCCTTGTCCTAAGCTTTGGGGACCATAAGGGATCCTGCATAGATTCAGCCCAGTTTAGAATCAATCTGTGACCTGTACAGAAGAACCAATAGTTGTGACCTGCCTCTCTGCTTCAGTTGAGCAGACTAGCTCTGCCTAATCTGTCTACTAGCCTGAAAATGATATGAAATCCAGGTCCCACTTATGTCTTAACTCCCTGCACTCACTGTGTCAGAAGGAGCCTGAGAATGAAAAGACTGATATTCAGCTGGGTGCAGTGGTGCACGACTGCAATCCCAGTACTTGAGAGGCTAAGACAGAAGGATCACAGGTTCATACCCAGCCTCAGCAATTTAGCAAGACCTTCAGCAACTGAGTGAGACCCTATTTAAAACTAAAAAAAAAAAAAAAATTAAAAAGGGTAGGGGTTTAGCTCAGAGGTAGAACATCTCTGGATTCAATCCCCAGTATCAATAAATAAATAAATAAATGCCCATTTGGATGCTGAGTAATTCTTAACTTTTGCAAATTAGAAATATTATTAAAAATTTTAAATAATTATATGCTTTGGTGACTGAGCCCCTAGTTAAGTCCACAGTGTTGAAGAATGAGGAAATGGCATGTCTCTTGGAGACTTGATACCCAATTAAGATCCGTTGGTTCTCTTAAGCACTGACTTATTTGTAAATATCACCAAAAGTGAAAACTGTTTAATTAGAAGTTTAGAGTTCTGGATGGAAGAAAAAGGCTTGGAAGAAATGAGACCCAGACAGGTTTTTGAACCCAAACCAATGATCACACACATAAAGCACCTAGGAGGATAATTAACTGGCTTTAATCTTTCTTTTCAGGTTCTTAACCTGAATATATCTTGAGTAAAATGGTGTTTCATGTTTTTTTTTATTTTTCTCTCTTTAGAGTTCTTTAAAATAATTAAGTGGTTCAGCCTTTATTTACATGGCCAGGGAGCTTTGAAAAGAGAGAAGGTATCAATATGTTCTTTGTTTTTATTTCTAAGTTAAAAATTCCTAATTAATATACTATTTAGATCAAGGACCTGAAAGCAGCTCAGATTAGCTAATAAATATGCTACAAAATATTTGTTTTTTAAACTACTGTGTTAATTATTTGAACAAAAAAAGAAAATTTGATTATTGAATGTGTTTTTTTCTTCCCATATATTCAAAGTAAATGTACACACATTTGCTATAGGAATATAGTCTAGAGAAGAAAGATGGCCAGATAAGAACAATTCTGCTGTTATATTAAAGGGGGCTTTAATCAAACTGTGGGAAGCAGTTATTTTGCACTCTATTGTGGTTTGGGTTTAGAATGGCTCCCTAGACATCATGAGGACAAAGAAGCCATGGTGGTGGTGGGATTTCATTGGTAAGGAGGGGTGCATGGGTATGGGGCCTTGGGGATTATATATGATCCCTCCTCCCCTTGCTCTCTCTTGCTTCCAGCCTCCATGATATGAGAGCAGAATTCTTGCTCTCTCTCTCTCTCTCTCTCTCTCTCTGCTCCCTGTGCTATGCCCTGAGCGCCACACACTTCACCTGGTCTAACATGGACTGAACCTGTATTGGACAGGGTTCACTAGATTAACAGAATTCACAGAATGAGTATATTTGAAAAAGGGATTTATCAGATGCGCTTACAGTTTGAAGCAATGTAGTCCCAGGTTCTGACTGCACGTGAAGAGTCAGAAGAACCAGTAGCTGGTCGAACGGTCTAAGAGCTGGAGTCTTAGGATCGGAGCAACCACTAATTCAGTCCCCGTCCAAGACGTGAAGATCAGGAAGCTCTTTGGAGAAACAGTGGTGAAGTTTCAGTTCGAAGGGCTGGAGGCCGAGAAGATCAAGAAGCTCTTCAGAGAACGGTGAAGCCGGCGGCCAACAATCTCAGGCGAGAGCAGATGTGCTTTCCTCGGAAAGAGTCGCACACGTTCTATGCAGCTTCTCCCTCTTTTATCTAAGTCCGCACCTATCAGAATCCTGCTGCCGACATTCATTCAGGGCAGGGCTTTCTGTTTAATCTGCTGTTACACACCCAAAGTCACATGATCTTGGGTGTGTCATGATCAGGTCAAGTTGACAACCAAGATTGACTATCACAGAACCCCTCAAATCTCCAAAACTGTGAGCAAATAAATCTTCCTTCCCCTAAGTTGTGGTGGTCAGGTGTTTGGGGTTGCAGCAGTGAAAATACTGACTGAAACAGTATTCCCTGTGCTAATTTTATGAAGTTGACCAATATATGGAGTCAAATAATTTTGTTAATATTCTTTTCCCTTTATTCTCTAAGATAAGACTTTGGCTCAGGTGAGGAGGGCCCCGCTCTGAGCCCCACACTTCAAGGATCCCTGCAATGTACAACAGAAACATACTAGCCTGTATCAGGTTAGTAAAGATCTGCTTCTGCAACTAACACAACTCAGGACCCAAGAAAATGCTTCTCATTACCCTACAAACAAAAAGTCACTGGGTCTAAAGTCCGTGAATGTTTGCTGTGCTGGGGAGACAGGGGACAGAGACTGCTTTGGGGGCCAGGGAGAGTTGAGTGATGGGAGCTACTCAGGTAAAAGGTGAAATTCATCCTTCCTCTCAGTGAATATAATAGAATGCTGCATAATGAAGAATAATCCCCAAGTAGTACTCAATATCCATTTTTCAGTTTCTAATTGTGTTCTAATAATTTTTCTGGAATTATAGACAGATCACCATGGTATTTGCAAAAAGTGCACAGAATGGCTGAGAAATATTATACAATATTAGACAATTTGTATTATTCTAAATTTATACAAATGTGAATATATGAATGAGGATACTGATTTTTTACATTAGAAATCAATTGCAAATATTTTTATATTTCAGAAGATTAAATTTTTAAATTGATTAAGTTTTAAAATTCAAGTGTTAATTATTTGATGTAAAATTCTAATATATAGTAGAGATCATTTATTTTTTGACTTTAATCTTTCTAGAGATTAAAAATGTTTTTGAAAAAACTTAAAAAATTTTCAAAATCTTGCATCTGTTTTAATTTACATCCTGAAGAACATATATTCACATTCAATAAACTTTGAGAGAAACTATATTATTATAGGCTAATCCTTCAGGTCAATGTAAATACACACATGTAATCATTATTGAAATAGAAAATACCTTGCAGCTAAGAAAAGAAAATACCTGTAAAGAAAACTGTTAAAACCCCAAAGAAATGGTCTAAAAACAATAAAATTAAGAGGTTTTGAGTAAGAATAAACTATATAACATTTTAAAGAAGAATATTATAAAATCTTCATTTTATTTAAAAAATTATGAATCAAAATGACAGTGAGCAAGAAAATTTTTCTCATCAACTACAAAACTTGAACCAATCTAGTGATTTCTTTACCAAATGAAGATTTTAATTGTTGATCAAAACAGTGCAAATAAAAGAATTATTCATATCAAATTCCCAACTCAGAAGCAATGCATGCAGCTCTATCTTGTTCATTAGAACAAACTGCATTCTTGAAATAAAAAAATTGGGTGGAAAAATTTGTGAGGTTTACTGTTTATTTGCAAATTATTCTAGAAAATTACCATCACATCCTTCTGACAATGTGAACATTTTCTAGAAAAACACAGTTTGATTAGAATTTCTTAGGATGATTCTCCATTGGATAAGCACCACAGAAAATTTTATTTGCACAATTCCTTCCAATAGAAAAAAATAGACTATAAAAACTGTCCGAAATTCAAAGACAATGCATTTTGTTATTATGTTTCACAACCAATCTTTCTAGATTAGTTGTGATCAATGTTATATTTATGACTGAAAACACTTAGATTGTTGATCTCTCTCTCTCTCTCTCTCTCTCTCTCTCTCACACACACACACACACACACACATACACACACCATAAAACACAAAATATCATTTGCACTCATAAAAGTACAAGTGTGATTACTAAAAAGGAGACATTTGAATAAGTAAAAAGGATAGCTTTAAATAAAGACAAGTAGATGCTGCTATAGAACACCGGAATGATGTTTTGTGGCACATTGTTTTATTACACATTATTCTGTGGCCTGATTAGTATGATATTACATAAGACAGTGTAGCATTCTAGATTTTTGTAGAAGTCCTTTCAAAGGAGTGATACTATAAGGACAAACATAAAACAATGTAATGAATAATGTAATAAATGAGTCACTACTTAGGATTAGCTACTTAACAAATATTCTATACCAACAATTGCCAATGCCTGTTTATAAAATTGGCTTGGTTTTTGTTTTCTTCCCTAAGACTGGCTTTCTAAACTATAGAAGTTAAAGTATACACCTTTAAGATGAAAAATTCAGTAAAAAATAGGAAGCTATTATTCACAGTTTAATTATATAAGTGCACTATTTGCAGTAATTATAAAATGTATTTTATGGAGTAGAAATTAGCATATATATCTTTACAGCATATTTATCACACCTGGGGGAAATTTGGAATATTTCAATTCTCTATTTAAAAAGATATCAATTCACAAGAAAGATATAAAAATAACCTTTAAGCATATGGATGGATGTTCAGCCTCACTCAAAATATGAAAAATGAGGAATGCAAGTCAAAACAACACCAGTGCAGTATCTCTCACCTATCATATTGGTAAAAATTAAAAAGAATAACAAAAGTCTACTGCAAGACTATGGGGGCACAGGCACTTCCACGAATTGCTAGCTGGAAAAGAAATTGGTCCAACCCTTACAGGATGAAATTTAGCAATATCTAAACTTACTAGATATGTGTTCACATTTTGACCCAGGGATCCAACTTCTGAGAAATTCTCTTGAAAATATACATTCAATAATATGAAGATCCATATACACAAGATCATTCATTGTCATTGAATAATACTGAAAATAACTTGCATGCTCATCCATAAGATAGTGGTTGAATAAACTATAAAATATCCATGAAATGGGCATTTTTTATTAAGAAAGAATGAGAACAATATTTACCAATTGGTGTGGAATGTTTTTCAAGATATTGTTAAACACAGTGCTATTATTTGAATAACAATAATACTTGTGGTAGATTTAAGCTTCTTTAAAATGCATACTTTCTAAATATTCTTTTTTAAAACTAAATTTTGTCTTTACATTTTCTTTTTTTGTAAAACAGTTTTCTTGGTTTGCATAAAGTTATGGCTACACAAAACCTGTAGTTTCGTCAGAACTGTGGACTACAGGACAAGCATGCACCGACTTTCTTATGATTTTCAATAGGCTTCCTACCAAAACTGGTCTAAGACAGATTTCTGAAGCAACAGTTCCAAAACTTAGCTGAGTATCAGAATCAGCTGGGGAGCTTTTAAGAAAATATTCTGGGGTAATACATAGGTCTGGGTCCTGCTCAGAAATCTGTATGGCCCAAAAGCTCTGGAGTAGATTCTGAGCATCATCCAGGCTTGGGAACCTCTGCCAAGAGCATGTTTGCAAAATAATGAAAGAATAACATTATTGTTGCTCTGTATTTTTTGTTTAGAAGTTCATGGTTATTATCAGTAATTTAATTGGAGCTTAATTATTTGGTCAAGAGTGTTTCATCCTGAAATTTGGGGGACTTCAAAGACAAACTAAACAGTAGGGAATGATTCTGCTTGTCTCATGCACAGATTAGTGGGATGATGCCTGAATTTGGAGTTTTTCTACAGGAATTGATTTCTGACTCTCATCTATCCATGGTCTTGATTCAGCAAGGCTGTTAATGTCAGCATATCATTTCTCTTCTGTAAAAGGTGTACAGCTTTCCTAGTCAGACAGTCATGAGGATCAATGAAGATACACAATGTAAAATGTTCTTATCAGTCAGTACATGTTATAGTTCTAAACATGAGTTCATTGTGTATTTAATGTCTAAATATTATTTATTTATTTATTTATGTATTTATTTATTTTTGTGCTGGGGATTGAGCCCAGAGGTACTCTTCCTCTGAGCTACACCTCCCAGCCCTTTTTATATTTTATTTTGAAACAGGGTCTCACTAAGTTTCTGAGGCTAGCCTTAAACTTGTGATTCATTTATTTTAAAGTATCTCCATTTATTTAAATCTAATTCTACATTTAGATGATATCACTTTTACACATTAACATCTATCTATTCTTGCATCTTTCTGTGTGTCTATCCACCTATCCCACCATCTTCCCTGTTAATTAAAACAAAACATAAACCCACATATTTGGAAATACTATGCCCTTCTTAATGCCAGTGTGAGCATCAGACAATTCACAGAAGACTTGAGACGGAGTCACATACAGAAATCCAAAGCACTTTGAAAATAACTCTCCTGAGAACAGGCGGTCCACATTTCTTTAAAAGGCAGATGAATCATTATATTCCATATGATCTAATATAAGCGTTTACATCTGTTAAACATATATCTTTCAAAAAATCTGGCAGAATCTTATACAGCTCACAAATAGTTATATTATTATATAATTGCTTTATTTTCTGGTACATATTGTGTGCTATTATTTCAGAAAACATACCAAGTAAAATCATATTTATCTTAGATAAATACATCCTGCATATTTTCAATAAAGTGATAGAAGTCACCACAATAATTTAAAAACTACATATGCTTGAGAAAAATGCCAAGGTGGGAAAAATATTCTTGGTTTTGATGGTATGTTTCTTGAGCTGGAACAGAATTCTGCATTGCTGGGGGTATTCATACCTCTTCTAGCAATTCTTTATCTAGTTCTGTAGTCTATAAAAGCTTACTGAATCAGAGCGATGCCAAATGCATATATAATTCCTGATACGATGTTATGAAAAAGATTTACTAATAAGTATACTCAGACTTCCGTGATGAAGTGTAGAGTCCACATTAGTTCACAGAAGACCAAACTCAATTTTATTTTAAATATCTTCAAAGTAAAATCATGACTACCATGTTTCTACAGCACATTTGGGTTGAGATATTATGTGAAGTTACCTATCATCCAGCCAGACTTTATATTCTGGTTCCTTGGACAGGTGTCTTTCATGCTTTTTTGATTGAGGACAGGTAAATGTCCTGATGTCTACACGCAAGCACGCAGATCCATACACACACACATGCACAGAAACAAACTTTTTGAAATAATGTTTTTAATTATTACAAATTTTACCTATTCTATATCTTTACAATTTTAATTGATTACTCAAATTGATTTGATGTCCTAGAAATGTTTAGTTAAAATAAAACCTCTGCCTTATTAATTGTTACGAAAATCACCTGGTGTGAGCTCTTCAGCAGCACATGACCTCAAACTGGAATGATAGGAAGAAGATTAGCACAGCCCCTGTTCAAAGATGGCTTGCAAAGTCATGGAGTGTTCCATTTTTTTTAATCACTTAAAAAAAATCAGTGCCATCTTCTGAAGACTGAATAAAGAGGATGTGCTTTATCCATGCAATGGAATATTATTCAGCCTCAAAAAGGAGGGGAATTATGATACATGCTACAATGTGAACCTTGAAAACATTACGCCAAGTAAAATAAGTTAGTCACAAAATGGCAAATGCTGAATAATTCCACTTATATAAGGGGCCTGGAGTAGTCAAATTTATAGTCAGAAAATAGGATGGTGGTTCCCAGGGCCTGAAGGGAGTAGGAAATGGAGAGTTATTATTCAATATGTACAGAATTTTGTCTTCACATGTAAGAGTAGAGATGGATGGTAGTGATGGCTGTACAACAATGTGAACTTAATACCATGGAACAGTACAATTGAAACAGTTAAGATGGTCAAGTTTATGTTACATATATTTGATTACAGTGACAAAACAATTTTTTTAAAGTCATCTGGGAAAATACAAGCTCCAGTGATGTGCTTCAGATTTACTGAATCAGGGGTGGGGACCCTGGATGTGGGGTTTTTAAGAGTTCCCCAGGTAAATCTAATGTAAGGTTGTTCAAAAACCACTGCTTTAGAATACAAGTATGACTTTCTTTCTCAACATTCCAATTCTTTTGCCACTTCTCTGAGAGGAACAAAGAGTATGAGACAAGATCCCACAGCAGTCTAACCTTATCCTTGATGAGAATTAAATAAATAAATAAATAAATAAATAAATAAATAAATATATTACAAATCAAAGACATAAATTTTTCAAAAAGAGAAAAAATAATATTAAAACATTCAAGATCTGATGCCAGTTCTCATACTTTTTGTGTCATATTTGGGGTCTTCTCTCAATTTAAAAAAATCATCCTTCTTTTGCCTTTTATATGTAAGCCCTTTAGATGCATTACTTCATCCAACATCACAATATCCCAATGAGGATTTACATTTTTATTGTATTGGTGAGAAAACTTAGGCTCAAAGATATCAATATTTTGCCCCATGTCACATAGCTCATATATGGTGGAAACTATGTCTGACTCCAGAACCTTTAGTCTTTTCAATGGTGCCCTGCTTCTCTCCATGAATTCATTCCATTCTTATATAGCACAGTGAGGTAAACCTCATTACTTTCATTTTAAAAATAAGAAAAGAACCTCAAAGAGATGACTTTATGAAGGTCACATAGTAAGCCTTCCATGGTTTGATTCGATTTTCATCCATAAAATAGAGCTATTTCATCTCTGAGAAATATGTTAAAGAAGCCAAATAAAATTGATTGTTATAAAAATAATGCAAGAAGGAGAAAAATCTTGATTAATAGAAGGTGCCAGGCAGCTATGGTTAATTGAAGGTTAACTAGAGGTTTCTTTTTGTTTTAACCTTTAGTGCTGAAAATCCTTTCAAAACAGATTGAGACACATCCTGGTTTATGTAAGTTTAGTGCAATGAACACAATTCAATCTTTCTTTGAGTGTTTTTTTAAACTTGTCTAACCCTGCAGATGTAGATTATGTAGGAAATTGCTTTGAACTTTTCCAGGAAAACATTTAAATATTGTGCTTTTGACCAAATTTCTAATAAGAGCTTATATGATTTCTTCTTTTATAAAATAAAGCATCAAGAACAGTTCCTTTTAAAGACTGACTCAATGAGAATAGATTATAGAAGAAAATTATACAGCTAATCAATATTTTATGCCCTTCCTCTCCAAATAAAATTCCAGAACTGTTGTCATTTTCTAGAGTATTCTCTTTTATCAAGACAGAGATGTATTCTTGAGTTATATAGCTCGTCATAGGTACTAATGCTCCTAAAGGTCCCCATTTATTAGGAAACATATGAGAGGTTTAAGTTTCTCATGAATCTAGTGAAATCCCAACTCTGAAGAGTTGACCTCAACTTTGTTTTGACAAAACTGATACCCATCAACCTTCCCTGTTACCTTCACTCTTTTCATTGACAGATACCTGCTAAAGCGGAGTCGAACAACTTGAAATAAAGAATTAAGGAATAATAAAAGGGATATATGCCAGAGGTTTCTACTATAAGGACTTCAGGTGTATATTGTCCAGTTAACACAATAGTCTTTGTAGATTAGCAAAATAATACTAGAAATAGATGTCCATTGTTGAAATTGTGATTAGTGATTTTTCAAATAGAGGCTAAAATAATTTAAAGCCATTTACTCACTTGCTATGTTATAGTTTAAGAATCTAGCCTGGCTTTCACAGTTTATCTAGAAGAAGGGCACCTAAGATTTGATTCTCTATAAATGACTGTGTCTAGACACTAGATTGAGGAATAGTGGGTATTATCATTTGGATCTGGAAAGTTCTACAGAAGCTCATATGTTGAAGCCTTGGTCCCCAATAAAGTATTGTCCAGAGGTGGGGATTTGGGGAAATGATTGGATAAAGAGTGCTTTAATATCATCAGTAGATTAATCCATTTGATGGATTAATTTAATGCACTACTGGAGATGTGTCCTTGGGAAATCTATCTTGTCACTGGTCTCTCTCTCTCTTTCTCTCCCCCTCTGTCCTTGCTGCCATGAGCTGAGCAGCTTTCCTCTGCCACACCCTTTTGACATGATGTTCTACCTCACCTCAGGCCCAAAGCAATGGACCCAGCTGCCTATGGACTTAAACCTCTGAAATTGTGAGCCAAAATTAAATTTTCCTCCTTTAAGTTGTTTATGTTAGTTATTTTGGTCACAGTGACCTAAGGCTAATTTGCCTTGGGTGAATCTTCCAAACTGGGTATAGCCTCAAAATGCCTTGCCAAGAAGAATTTGCTCGCTCCTATATTCTTGGGTTAATGGTTCCTTTGTTTAAGTTGATTTCTTGTAACACAGACCTTATGTAAGAACACAGAAATTGCAGTGATAACCAAGGCCCACCACTTCACAGAGGAGTAATTGTAAGTGGATAGTCCACCTGGTGGGGCAGAGATGGAACATGGCTGCTGTGAGGGGCTGAGGAGCTGCCCCAGCCAGTGTGAAAAGTGACCCGAAGTTCTGATACACAAAATCACTTTAGAGAAAGAAACAGGATTGGCCTCTTTTACCCTCTCCACAGCATCCCTGGGTTTCCTGCTGCCCTTTCAAGATTTCTTCTTTCAGACTGAGCTTACTCTTCACCTGAAGATCTCATTATAAGGTTTGTAAAAAATGGTGAGTGAAATGCCCAATCACCTAGCAGAGAGATCCACAGACTGGCACCAAATTCAAACAGGTTTGACAGATATTTGGTTCTCATTTCTAACATATTGTCTGGGAAAGCCTAATCCCCCCCCCGCCGTGTTTAGTTACAAGGAGTTAGCAAATCCATGTAACATCCAAAGCTTACATTTTCCAAGGCAAAATCTGGCTCCATGTTTGTGAGTGTAATTTATGTTATTAGGAGGGCCAAATGTCATATATTTATCACTACATTTGGGGAGCTAGAGATCATTTTCCAAGGCTGCTGTTACATGTTGGGGTTGGAGACATATAATATCAAATCACTACTACTTCTAACACTTGCAAAAGTGATGACAGAGAGAAAGTTGCCTACCTGATGTAATTTTATTTCCCCAGCTTTTTCTAACTCCTACAAGTGAATCTGAGTCATCATCTATTTTGCTTGCTTCCTCCCATCTGTTCTCTTTTTGCACATGCCCAATTTATCATTTGATTGGTGCCCTTGTTATCTACCATGTTGTCCAAAAAAGAAAGAAAATATTATACCTTTAAATGTTTAGCAAAATAGACTTAATTAATTATAAATTCAGTGTATTTCCAAGTCCATTTCTTGGCTGTGCAAGAAACAGAAGCTTCCTCTACATTTGCCACTCACCACCTGAGCAGTCTTGCTTCTGGAAGGACTTTCAAAAAGGAAGGGAGGGAAGACTTGTAGGGAGGGGCTGGTGGGTCAGAGAAATAGTGAAAACATGATTTCAGAGGCATGTAATGTACCTCCCAATATTTGCTTCACAGTCAGCTTTCTATATGATATTGAAAGATACAAAACCTTTCCTTCCACAACCTCAGGAAAGCCAAGTAGTTTACAAAATGATAACTTTTCTTGAACCAAGAAGAGAGTTGAGGTCACAAGGTATCTTTGTCCATTTGGGTGCCATAACAGAATACCACAGATTGGGTGGCTCCAATAATGAACAGTTATTTCTCATAGTTCCAGAGGCTGGAAATCCAAGATTAGCCAGAACAATCTGGTGAAGATACTCTCCTCCTGGTTTGTGGATGGGCTTCTTATTGTTGTAGCCTCACATGGAGGAGAGGAGAGGGAGAGTATGCTCTCAATTCTCTTCATTCCATGACAATAATTGCATATATGAGGCACTACTATCATGACCTGATTACCTTCCAAAGATCCACCTCCTAATACCATCAAGTTCACTTCAATATATGAAATTGGAAGGGGGGATAAAAATTCAATTCATAATACAAGGCAATCAAGTATACTGAATTCCAAAGAAGGACAAGCCTCATCCAAAGAAACAACAAAGCCAAGATACACAAACTTATTCATCTTTTGCAGGATATGGGGCAAACCACAGACTAGTAGTTAAAAGGAAATCAACTAAAGCTTAACAAATTCTTAAAATGTGGCCAAGCATGTCATTTTAGAATAGGTATAAGAACCACACCCCAAGGGAATTCATACATTTTCTATTTTGCAGGCTCATTGGATGCTTGGATGGGAGGAAGAGCAGGTGAAGAACCCTACTACATAGGGCACAGGCAAATATGGGTACATTGACAGGTGCTGGTGACTGAGCCAAAATTCTGCCTATATCTGTGAATTGTTCTCTCTTATAAAACAAGATTTTCACTCTGTTAAAAGGAGCAGTGAACTCTCACCCCCAGAGCATGGGTAAAGATGCAATGCTTTGGTTTAAGAGTAGAGTAAAACCTGTCTGCTTCTGGGAAAGGGGTGGGAAAGCCTCTCATCCAGAGGACACAGCCAAATAGCCATTCTTGCTCAGCTAAAGGTAGAAGCAAATGTCCTATTTGGGTAAAATAGACTGAATTTTGCCCCCCTCCCAAATACATATGTAGTATCATAATCCCCAGTGTGATAGTGTGGAAAGATATGGTCATCAGGAGTTAAGTGTTGGTCATGAGTGTGTAGTCTTCATCAATGGAATTTAGTGACCTTATAGAAGAGAACCCAAAGAGATCCTCCAACCTTGTGCTATGGGAGGATACAACAAGAAGATGACCAACTATGAAGGAGGCCCTCGCCAGACACTAAATCTTCTGATGCCTTGATCTTGGACTTCCCAGACTTCAGAACTGTGAAAAATACATTTTCATTGTTTATAAGTCAATCAGTTAATGGTATTCTGCCCTAACAGTTCATATAAACTAAGATATTGGGAGAAAGGCAAGAAGCTGTCTGGAACCTAGCATCCTATATTCATAACAAAAAGAAATCTGTTATTACTGAGTAAAAAGCAAGAAACTTCTGCTTAAGACCCCTAGAGATAGAAAGCAGGGTTTGGCTGGTATAGGAAAAAGGAACAGGGAAATAGAGAATGCCCCACCCCTAAGTCCTAGGCACGTGATGCCTACCTAATACTGACTAGAAAAGTCAAACAAAGAAAAATGCCATAAAGCCTGGGGATGTAGCTCAGTGGCACCCTGAGGATGTGTGATGCCCTAGTTCAATTCCCAGCACCAAAAAAAAAGTACCCTAGTCCCATTATAAATCTAGCACAGACTAACAAGAAATAGCAATGCACCACAACTCAAGAGGTAGGAGGGAAAGTGCCTGGAGGAACAAGAAGCCTGAGAATGGAAGGAGCCCTGAGAAAGTTGCTCTGGCTCCCCAGGCAGCATAGTAAGCCCAAATTAATGAAAATCAAACACCAGAAGATTTAAAACCTGTGTTACCCTACAAATAGCACTATCAGGGAAAAAACTTACACCCAGATCAACTACAGACAATATTAAATCCACTCCCCACACAAAGATTTTCACTGAAGAAGAGGCAAGTCCTTTTCCAGGCCTAAGTGGTATTTACTTCAGACTGCACAGTTCTTTCTTACACAGTGTTAATCATTTAATCAAAAACTATAAGATATGCAAATAAAATTCTGGGGGTAGGGGGAACAGAAACATTAGTTGTCAGTAGTTAAAGCAATCAGCGGGACCAGACAAATGATCTAGATTTTGGAGAAATTAGATGGGACTTTAAAATATGCACTAATAATTACAGATACTCATATATAGGAACAGATGGGATTTATAACCTTTCAAGTGCACATGATAGTAAAAAAAAAGCTATCAAAGATGAAGATTTCTTGTACTGAGCAGATCAGATACTATTGAAAAAATAATCAGTTAATTAGAAGGTAAGTAGATTAGAAAGAAAGAAGGCAGGAAGGCAGTCAGGCAGGCAGGCGGGCAAGAAGGAAGGAAGGAAGGAAGGAAGGAAGGAAGGAAGGAAGGAAGGAAGGATAAAAGGGAGAGGAGGAGAGAACAGAGCATCTAAGAGCTATAGAATAGTATCAATTGGCCTAATATGCATGTAATTGGATTCCCAGCAGAAGAGAGAATGGGGTAGAGGACATATTTAAAGAAGTAAAGTTAAGAAGTTTTAAAAATAAAGAAAGAAAACAAACCAGAAATTTTAAAAATCCAGTGGTAAAACATACCTAGACTCTTTCCAACCACTTAAAACAAAAGAAATAGAAAGTATCCTAAATGTAAGTATAGGAAAGAAAAACATTACATGCAAAGAAAGAGAAGAATGCAGGAGACCAGAAGGCAATAAAGTGACATTTCTTTTGAGTGTATGTGGCAATGGGGCTTGAACCCAGGGGCACTCTCTCACTGAGTCACATCTCCGGCCCATTTTTCACTTTTAGTTTTGAAACAGGGTTTTGCTAAATTGCTAAGGCTGCCCTAGAATTTGCAGTCCTCTTGTCTCAGCCTCCCAAGTACTAGGATTATGAACATGTGCCACTGCTCCTAGCCATAGTGACATCTTTAAAGTACTTAGAGAAAAAAATAAAGTGTCAACCCAGAATTATATACTCAATAAAACTATCTTTTAGAAATGAAGACAACACAAGGATTTTTTTTTCATATTAACAAATGCAGAGAGAATTCCCTGCCAGCAATCCTGTGCTAGAAGAAATGTTAAAGGATGGTCTTCAGACCAAAGCTTTCATACTAGATAAAATACAAAGTACAGAGGAGTATTAAAAATGGTAAAGATGAAAGTAAATATGAAGTGGTTTTTTTTCTTTTATTCACATCAGAAGATAGGCGATTGCTTACAGCAAAGAAAGAGACACCATGTGATGAAGCCTAAATATTCCAACAACATACTTACATTAAGCAGCATATTATTTGAATGTAGAGAATAGTGAGATAATGTATACTATAAGCTCTTGGGTAATTGTGAAAAATATGTACCTTATATGCATTCTTATAAATGAAGGTAAAGTGGATTAATCCAAAAGAAGACAGAAAAAAGGAAAATAAAACATGATACCAGTAAAGCAATTGTTAAAATGGTAGATTTGGATTCAACTGTATAAATAATTACATCAAATAAAAATATCTACCCAGCAAAGATATCTTTCAAATTTGACAGGGAAATAAAAAACTTCCACAACAAACAGAAGCTGGAAGACTTTATGTCTTCCAAACCAGCACTAGAGAAAATACTCAAAGAAATTAATTACAAAGAAGAAATAATAAAGAAACACCAGAACCCGAAAAACAATGATTTCCATCAAATGAGCAACTAAGCAAAGAAGAACAAACACTACATCCAACAGAAATTAAAACTCAAAGTGTTAGTAATTAAAAATCATCTCACAATAATCACACTGAATATAAATGGCTTCAACTCCCCAAAGGACATAAGGTGGCAAAATGGATTAAAAATCATAACCCATCTCTATGCTGCCTGCAAGAAACACACCTTACAAGTAAAGATACTCACAAACTAAAGGTGAAGGGATGGAGCAAGGTAATCCAAGCTAATGGAATTCAAAAATAAGCAGGATTAGCAACTATGATATCAGACAAATTAGACTTCAAACCTAAACTTATCAAAAGAGACAAAGCAGGTCATTTCTTTCTGGTAAAAGAATCCAGCCAGAGGATATAACAATAGTCAACATTTATGCTCCAAACACAGGTGCAACCACTTTCATAAAAGAAACAAAAGAAACTCTTCATGACATTAAGTCACACATAGATCCCAATACAATAATATTGGGAGACTTCAATATCCCTCTCACACCACTAGATCGATCTTCAAGACAAAAGGTCAGTAAAGATGCCTCAGACATAAGGAACACAATAAACCATGAACCAAATGGACCTACTAGACACAGAATATTCCACCCAACTACAGCTGAATTCACATTTTTGTCAGCTGCTCATGGAACCTTCTCTAAAATAGACCATATCCTAGGCCACAAAGTGAGTACTAGCAAATTCAAAAAATGTGATATAATCCCCTGCATCTTTTCAGACCATACTGGAATGAAACTAGAAATCAACTATAAGAAGACCCAGGGAAACCTCATAAACACATGGAGACTGAACACCACACTGCTGAATGAAGAATGGGTCACAGAAGAAATAAGGGGAGAAATTAAGAAATTCCTAGAAAGAAACAAAAACAGAGACACAACATATCAAAATCTCTGGGACACTGAAGGCAGTAGTAAGAGGAAAATTCATAGCACTGAGTGCTCACATAAGAAGAACAGAAAATCACCAAATAAATAACCTAATGACACACCTCAAAGCCCTTGAAAAACAGGAACAGTCTAACCCCAAAGCCAGTAGAAGAAAGGAAAGTATGAAAATCAGAGCAAAAATCAATGAAGTAGAGAATTAAAAAATACAAAAAATCAACAAAACCAAAAGCTGGTTTCTTGAAAAAATAAACAAGATAGATAAACCACTAGCCAACCTAACCAAAAGAAAGAGAGACTCAACCCAAATTACTAAAATAAGAGATGAGAAAAGTGATATTACCAACAACAGCACAGAAATCCAGAGGATTATCAGAAAATACTTTGAAAAACTATACTCCAACAAAATGGAAAACCTAAAAGAAATTGACAAATTTCTAGACACGTAGCCTTCCTAAGTTGAATCAAGAAGATAAAGAAAACTTAATTCAACCAATAGTGATGAAAGAGATTGACACAGCAATAAAGAGCCTACCATCAAAGAAAAGCCCAGGTACAGATGGTTTCCCAGGTGAATTTTATAAAACCTTTATAGAAGAACTAATCCCAATACTTCTCAATCTATTCCATGAAATAGAAAGATATGGGTCTCTCTCAAATACATTCTATGAAGCTAACATCACATTAATACCAAAACCAAACAAAGACAGCTCAAGAAAAGAAAACTACAGGCCTACATCGTTGATAAACTTAGACGCAAAACTTCTAAACAAAATACTAGCAATGCGCATTCAAAACCACATCAAGAAAATCATACACCAGACCAAGTTGGGTTCATCCCAGGGATGCAAGTCTGGTTCAACATACGAAAAACAATCCATGTAGTCCACCACATAAACAGAACTAAAGACAAAAATCATTGAAATGATCATTTCAGTAAGATGCTGAAAAAGCATTCAACAAAATCCAACACACATTCATGATAAAAACACTCCAGAGAATCAGAATAGAAGGAACATACCTCAACATTATAAAGGCAATATACAATAGGCCCACAGTGAACATCATATTGAATGGGGAAAAACTACAAAGAGTGTCCCTTAAAAACAGGAACAAGACAAGGATGTTCACTATCACCACTCCTTTTCAATATAGTACTAGAGACTCTAGCTAGAGTAATAAGGCAAGAGCAGAAAATCAAAGGAGTACAAATAGGAAAAGAAGAAATGAAACTATCTCTATTTGCAAATGACATGATATTATACTTAGAAGACCCAACAAACTCAACCAAAAGGCTTACAGAACTGATGAACAAATTCAGCATTGTCTGGATACAAAATCAATCTTAAAAAATTAGAATCTTTTCTATATGCCAACCATAAATCCACTGAAAAAGAAATCCAGAAAAGATTTCCACTCATGATATCCCCCAAAACAATAAAATACATAGGAATAAACCTATCCAAAGAGGTCAAAGACCTCTACAAGGAAAATTAAAAAACATTGAAAGAAGAAATTGTAGAAGATCTTAGAAGATGGAAAGACCTCCCATGCTCTTGGATAGGCAGAATAATTATTATCAAAACGGCCATTATTCCAAAAATGATCTACAGATTCAATGCAATACCCTTTAAATTACCAAGGTCATTCTTCATAGACATAGAGAAATCAGTCCTTAAATTCATTTGGAAAAACAACAGCAACAACAACAAACAGAATAGCCAAAGTAGTTCTCAGCAACAAGAATCATGCAGGAGGCATCACAATACCTGACTTCAAACTATACTAAAGAACCATAGTAATAAAAACAGCATGGTATTGGCACAAAAGCAGACATATAGACCAATGGATCAGAATAGAAGACTCAGAAACAAATCCGCACAGTTACAGCCAATTGATTTTTGACAAAGGGGCCAAAAACATTCACTGGAAAAAGGATAGCCTCTTCAACAAATGTTGTAGGCAAAACTGGTTAACCACATGCAAAAAAAAAAAAAAAGAAAGAAATGGAAATAAACCCACCTTCTCACCCTGCACAAAAGTCAATTCAAGTTGGATCAAAGACCTGGAAATTAGACCAGAGACCTTCCAGTTATTTGAAGAAGACATAGGTTGGATTGCATTGAACTGAAGAGCTTCTGTGCAGCAAAGGAAACTATCAAGAACCTCAACAGAGAGCTGACAGAATAGGAGAAGATTTTTGCCAGCTACTTCTCTGATAGAGGAATAATATCTTGAATATGCAGAGAACTCAAGAAAGTCACCACTAAAAAAAACAAACAACCCAATCAAAAAATGGACAAGTGAACTAAATAGATACTTCACAAAAGAAAAAATACAAATGGCCAATAAATGTATGAAAAAATGCTCAACATCATTAGCAATCAGAGATGCAAATCAAAACTACCCTGAGATTTCACCAAACTCTAATTTGAATGGCAATCATTAAAAACACAACCAATAACAAATGATGGCGAGGATGTGGAGAAGTGGGAACTCTAATACATTGTTGGTTTGATTGCAAATTAGGGCAACCACTTTGGAAAACAGTGTGGAGGATCCTCAGAAGACTGGGAATGAACCTACCATTTGACCCAGCAATACCACTTCTTGGTATCTACCCAAAAGAATGGAAACCAAACTACAACTAATGCATGCGTATCTATGTTGATAGCTGCACAATTCACAATTGCCAAACTATGGAACCAGCTAAGATGTCCATCAATAGATAAATGGATTACAAAACTATAATATACAATGGAATTTTACGTAGTCATAAAGAAGAACAAAATTATGTCATTTGCAGGGAAATGGATGGAATGAGAGAACATCATGGTAAGTGAGATTAATCAGCCACAAAAAGTGAAAAGTCAGATGCTCTTCTTAATATGCAGAAGCTAGGGACAATCAGGCATAGGAGGGAGTCCAGACAAAGATGGAGGAAACCTTAGATGAGTAAAGAAGGTGACCTAACTGAGGGAGATGGGAGAGGGAAAAGGGAAACACCCTAATGCCCAGGATGTACATACACAAACTTATCAAAGTCAACTACCATACTGAGCAGGAGAAGGAGGGAAGGGAGAGGAAATGGGGGTGGGAATTGGGGGAGGGCTAATTGAGCAATGTGTGCATGTATACTTCTACCACCCTGAAACCCATCAAGATGTATGATTTCAATGCACCAATAAATTTTTAAAAATAAAAAATTAAAGTAAAAAAATAAATAAAATAAAATTATTAGAGGCTTAAAATATATATCTTACCAAAAACCCATATTATTCAATTTTTTAAAAAGGCAAGCAGATTTGGAAACCCAAAATAAACTTACAGAAGCTATTGTCTGTTCTTACAGAGCTTTTTCTTAGTGAAGGAGACAGACAATTTAAAAACTTAGTATTGAATAGGCCATGTAGTAATAAATGCTAAGAAAAAATAAATTAGGTTGAGATAATAAAGAATGCTAAAGCAGTAGGCAATATTTAGGTGGGCAAGAAGGTTAATTTGGGCACAGACCCTATGGAAGCAAGAATATAAGAATCTGAATAAACTGACCATAAAGAAGTAAAGAAATGAAAAATATGAAAGAGAAACTAAGACATATAAAACACAGAATAAAATGTCCAATATATTTCTAATAGGAATACAAAAAGAAAGAATAAACAGAAGGATGCAAGGTAATATTCAACTAGATCTTTGCTGAGAATTTTCCAGAGTCAGTGAAAAAGAATATACTCCTATATGAAAAGAATACAAGCTCCAGGATACATAAGCAGGATATATAAAAATAAACCCCAGCTAGACATATCTCCATGAAATCACAGGACACTAAAGACAATTTTATGATAGTAAATGATATATGAAGTATTGGGAAGAATATGTAATGTGCTCTTTCAAGACATTTGACTACAGTATAAAAGAGAAATGTAGGTGGACTAGAATGCAAAAAGGAACCAATTGCCCTTTTTGGCTTCAAATGAGGAGAAATTCGAATACATTGAAGGCAGTTAGAAAAAAATATTAGCGAGAAGTAATTATTACAGATGGGAGAGAGGATGTGATGAGGTGAAAAGAAATGTGGAAAGAAATGTGATTCAGACCCACAGTGGAGGAATTAGTCTAACTCTGGTCCAGACACCTTTTCTGCCACAATGAAAAGAAAGCAGTAAGCTGGTCACACACAGAGATCACTGTGGGGGACCAGTGTACGTTTTTATAGGTCTAAATATCTTGCATCCTGTTGCCACGTAAAAGCTTTGATTTTAACTATTCCATGACTTTTATAAAGTAAGTTCTGAAGAACTGAAAACAAAATTGAAAAGTTGCTTAGTAACAGTTGCATAATAATATAACAATAAAAGTAATAGCAGGCACTCTATCCTCGGAAGGCAAAGATCTAAGATACATGGGTACCCTTCATATTGTCTGATATGTATCAGGACCAGGAATTCACTGTTTCTGGTACTTGGAGATGTACATTTTTGTAATTTAAAAAGTATATGTTTTTTTTTTTGTTGTTTTGTTTTGTTTTGTTTTGTTTTGTTTTGTTTGTTTTGCGGTACCGGGGATTGAACCCAGAGGCGTTCTACCTCCGCGCTACACCCCCGGCCCTATTTTTTTATACTTTATTTTGAAACCGGGTCTCACGAAGTTGCAGAGGGCCTCACTAACTAGAGAGAGAGAGAGAGAGAGAGAGGGAGAGAGAGAGAGAGAGAGAGAGAGAGAGACAGGGAGGGAAGGAGAGAGAACGCTCGCTTGCGTGCATGCGCGAGCTGAGGCTGGCCGCGAACCCGGATCCTCCGGTCTCCGCCTCCCAAAGTACTGGGATTACAAGCGTGCGCCACCACGCCCGGCTAAAAAGTATATGTTTTTTGAACAAAACGATCTTATGTACTTTGTGGGTCAACATCATAATGTTAAAAAAAAGTCTACATTTTATCCTTAGGTTTTAAAGCCCATTTATCCAATCAGATAAGACACTTATGGCTAAGGTGTATTAATACAAATCTCCAAAACTCTACTCTATAATATATATTCCTTTTCTTCAGAAAACCTAATTCCTTTCTCAGATTTTTTCCAAATGAAGGATGACATATCATGGTTATGACACAAGGAGGTAAGTTCAAAGTGTGAGTGGGTGTGGGTGTTAGGCAGAAGAATACTGCTAACAAATAAAAAAAAATTGTAGGTTGGAGTCCCACATACCATGTTATAAAACAGTAGTGTCTGTTGCTCTCAATCACTTATTGCTAAAAATGAAATATCACAGGATATAAAGTGGCAGCGAGGCAGTCAAGAGACTTCCTTCAGATTTTTCATTGCATAAAATTAATTGGTTCAATTGAAGTTGGAGGATTGTCTATGAGGCTTCTGATAAATGCTTTTTAAAAACCATGCAGCAGTATTTTTGAGAGAGAGAGAGAGAGAGAGAGAGAGATTAGTGTAAGCTGTTCCATTGGAGGCATTTATAATTTCGTCAAACTAATTTTAGAAATAAATGTTCACAACTAGGCATGGTGGCGCACGCTTGTAATCCCAGTACTTGGGAGGCTGAGACTGGAGGATCTGGGTTCTTGGCTAGCCTCAGCTACTTTGTGAGGCCCTGCGCAACTTAGTGAAACCCTGTTTCAAAATAAAGAACAAAAATAGGGCCAGTGGTGTAGCTCAGAAGTAGAATGCCCCTGGGTTCAATCCCTAGTACTGCAAAAAAAAAAAAAAAAAGAAAGAAAGAAATGTTCACATCAGAAGTTTCACACAATTGCCAATAAAATAAATGTGAGATAGAACTAGTGTGTAGAGGAGAATATTTCCCTTAGTGAAAATACATTTTATCTTTTCAAGGTGAGATCAGAAACCCAAGTACATCTACTTTTCCTATCATGGCACAGAGTAAATATTAGGCTCTCACCCTGGTCACAGAAGCTTCTTTAAGGGGGACAGTGTTTTAGGGTCAAATGGTCTTTCTTTTTGTAGAGTTTGAGGCACCTGCCTGAGTTTGCACCCTAGCACTAAAGCTTGGGGACCCAGTTGCCAAGCTCCCTTCTTGAGGCCTTAGCTTATGCCTGTTCAACATGGGAATGGTTAATATTGCCTCCATCCAGGAGTTGTTGAGTGCATAAAGTCAGATACTATATGGTAAAGCAATGTATAAATTGCAAAGGTCCATATCACTTTAAGAAACTTTAATCACTGGGTAAGAGTAGGCAAAAGTCAAAGCTGCTGTAGATAGCAGGGCCAAAGGTAGCGTGAGAAAATCCCTCTTGGAGCCATTTTGGGAAATCTTTTTTATCAGTCTGAACAATTTTTACCTAACAATTTGAATCCTGTGTGTTTCATCAGAGTGTTTGACCACATCACATGAATCCTTTTCAAGAACAGATTTTCTACTTTTAGGACTTGCTAGGACTCAGTGAACCACAGTGATCAAATATGGCCAATCATTACCATGCTCATATGTTGTTGTAGATATAAAACCAGATTATTCCGTGGACAAAAAAAGAGCATGTTTTGCTTATCAGAACTGCACACCATGTTGGCATTAGAGTAAGAAGGACAACAAGCTAGGCTCAGTAATTGAGAGAGATAACCAGGAAATAATAAAGATGCTGTGGATTTTTTTCCCAATAAAAATTTGTTTCCTATTATCAAATATTGATAATTTTAATACATTTTAAAATTCTTTTTAAAAATGTTTCCCTTTTAACTTTTCTAAAGTTACATTTTTTCATCAATGGCTATTATTCAAAAGCTTGACAATGGAAGTTGCTAGGTTATAACCAGAAAAAATGAAACCCCACAGTTTTTCAGTGCCTCTATATGTAAAACCATAGAGATATATTGTCACATTCTCCTCCTTCAAAGAGGTCACATGTTGGCCTGTGAACGTGTGCTCATGTGAAGATTTTGTGGCTATGAAATAGCTAGCTGACATAGAGAATGCCCTTCGACCTCCCACTGAGGGAAAAATAATGCTGGTATATCAAATGAGCACTTGCCATTTACTAAAGAGCACTAGAAAAGACCCGGTGTCCTGGAGTTTGGAGCTAGTTTTTTTGTAGTGCAGAGGAGGGTTGCCTAAGAAAAATAAAATGAGTTCAATTCTCAGTATAATGTTAAAAGAATTAGTTTAATTTATTTAATAAGCTTTGGTTGTGTAGTGGCTACATGTCTGCACTAGTCTAGGCACTGAAGCTCCCTGGCCAAAAAAAAAAAAAAGGCACAATTTCTGTCTTCAAAGAACTGACAGAAACCCTGTACAGAGATGTATATAGTGATAGGAGCACTGCAGGGGATATGATGGAGAGACAGATGCAGATTTCAGCCTGGGCGTGAAACTTGAGCTGATAACAACTGAGGCGTATATTAAATGATGAGGAAATATTAGCCATATCTAGGGAACACTGATAAAGGAAAAACATTTGGACAGAATACAGCTTAAACAAGGGCAGCACAGGATTGAGGGAGCCCAAATAATGAGATGGAAGGGCAGTATTTGAAGCTTGGAGAAATGAGCAAAAGTCTTTATGAAGGGATTTTTTTTTTTTTTTGTCTGTTAAGGAACAAGCAGCTTGTATTTTACCTGCAAATATAGTTTCCAAATCTACCTTATCATCAATTTGATCTGGAACAGTGTTTTTGTTTGTTTTTCTTAATACAGATTCCTGCCCCATTCCTTACTCTTTAAGAAGTTATTAATTGAGTAGATCTGGTCTTCAGGTCAGCTTCAAAGTTCTCATTTCAGCATCACCATTGTTTAATTCCAAGGCTATTTTATTTATCTCATAACATCTCTTCCTTAATGTTTCCCCCTGCTTTACTGATGCTCATCCTCAAATAATTTTCTCAGAAAGAGTGAATGAAAAATAATATTTATGAATTCCTACATAGTCTAAAAATCTCTCTTCTGCTCTCATCTTTGGTCAATCCTTCATTTAAATCTCAAAAAAATGTGTTTAAAAATGCTTTCCATGTGGATGATTTTTTATAAATCAATATCTAATGTTTCTATAATAAAAAAGTATGATACCAGTTTGTTTCTTTGTCTTTTTCATTTATAGATGAATTAAGGGTATGTGGAGGATATGGGGGCAGCTGGAGAAGCTGTCCAAGACATAATGTTAGCATCATATTTTTAGGTCTTTAGTCAATCTTGTTTTTACCCAAACAAACTGATTCTTGCTCTCCCTGAAGTTTCCCATGCATATTGTGAAATATGACTCACTTTAATTTGCTTTACGATTTAACATGTCAACGTTTTCAAATGCTTTCAGTTTCCAGAAATTTATTTATCTCTCTTTCTTCTTACTTTCCAACCTGTCTCATGGCTCACTTCATTGTTTAGGGTCTATACCTAAAAAACACAACTTTTATTTCTACATAATGTCAAGAGGAGTGAAAAGTGAATGAATATTCCCCCTCTACTCTCTTGAGTTAGAACTTCATACCACTTTTAAAATGAATGTGAGTTTAAGAATCAGTTGTAATATCATCATGATATATTCCAACTTTGCCTTAGATTTTCCATTCTACTTTTTATTAAGCCATTTTGTTTTGGTTCTTGGATATATAATTAATGCAGGTTAAATAAAATGGTTTTGACTGACACTTTCTATGCCCTCATTTTTTCATAACCCATACCAGGAGCTTTTTGTTTTCCAAAGAAGTTCAGATAAAAGGTATTGACCAGAGATTCACCAGCATCATTTTAATTTTTTGAATCTCCATAAATTCTTCAATAGAGATGAATCTCTGATGCCTTTAATGATTGGCACCACAGAACTGAAAGAACTTCAAAGATCCACTGTCATCAATCATGCATGGCAGTTCTTTACTGAGGCACATGTTAAAGGATTTAACGGGTTCTTATGATGTGTGCACCTTGAAATTTTTGAGTTTGATTTAAAAGAGCTCACTAGGATATAATTAACTCAGAACATAGAGCCTTGTGCATAATTTAGAAGCAATTACAGTTCAAGGAAATAATAAGCTAACTTTTCAAATTCAAACAAAAAACAATCTGGAAAAATAGAATTAATCACTGGCAATTACTGAGTTAAAATATCTAACTTATCACCTGAAACACCCCCACATAATCATGCATTCAACTTTAACTGAGCCTGTAATTGTAATCATAATTAGGGATGTGCAGGCATTAAAAACTCAAAAGATGATAAAACATGAAGTTTCTGTTAAAAAAAATCTGCTTAAACTTCCACCTACAAAGTTTGCAATTCAGTTTAAAGCTCTTAGTTTTGCCTTACAAATCTAAAACTTGTGACATCTTGAAATGTTCTTAGGCAAAATATAATTTTATACAATTTAAAAAATAGGTTTGAGAAATCAACAGCAGGAATCCTATTTGTTTCCTTAAGTAATTTTAATATTTATTTCTTCTGAGATTTTTTTCAGATATTAATTGCATTTAAAATCAACCAATGTGTGTGCCAGGCCTGATGGTGCATATCTGTAATCCCAGTAATTTGGGAAACTGAAGAAGGACGATCAAAAGTTCAAGGCCAGTCTGGGCAACTTAGAGATACCCTGTCTCAAGATAAAATAAAGGGGCTGGTGGTGTAGCTTAGTGGTAGAGAGCCCCTGGGTTCAATCCTTAGTACCAAAATTAAATTAAATTAAATTAACCAATATGCTATCTACAAATCCTTTTTTATGTTTCATTAACAGCCTATTTTTAGTTACCACTACATTTCAAAATAATAAAAATCATTTCAGACTTATTACATTCAAGCTAGCTTCCCCTCCTTGATTAGCCCAAATAAGTGGAAATTTTTATATACCTCACAGTAGTTTTGAAGACCTCTCTCACATAATTATTCATTAGGACTATGAAAATATATTTCTTCCTGTAATCCAATGGTAAGGAAAATCAAAACATTTAAAGCATATTGTGAAGGTTTATTCATCAAGAAGCTATTTTATTTTTTAAAATTCAGTTATAGGAATGCCATAAATTGAAGAAAGCAGCATCTGTCCTTACCTAATAGGAACTTTTGTAGCTGAATCTACAATTTAGGTATATCCAAAATGCTTCTGACAAGTCTGCACATTTTTCCTTCTGTTTCTCAGTTTTTCTACAAATCTCCTTAAGTTGAATTTTGAAAGGTTTCTTCTGATGATCATAAGTAAACATTAAGAACAACAACTATACCAATTACTAAATTATCCTTCCTATATAAAAGGTAGTTATTATATAAAAGGTAATTAAAATGAGAAAGGCACTCTTCAAATATCAGTGTTTTGAGTTCTGTAATAGTATTTGGCATCACTAAATTGCTCCAGAATGCCCAGAATGAAAGTAGTAAAACCTTAATACAAAGGTTGAAATTGACTCTAGGTTAAAGAAAAAGTTATGCTAAAATCTGTAGAACTATGAGGTGACTTGGGAAATGTCTGTTTCTAATAAAGAATGATCAAGTTGTTTCCTTAGGATCTGAATAAGTAGTAGCAAGTAGAATCTGAACAGTGGTTTGGAGAAAAAAATTATAAAAACAAACAGGTAACTTTCATGTTGTCTAGCAAAAAAACATACTGTCACCAAGAGGAAGACAGTTGGGACAAGCCGGGAAGAGGTCATTTGTCCAGCCGGTAACTGTTTTGCAAGCCTAATGTTATTAATTGCAGACATCATCCAGTTACTTCCTTTGCTCTGATTCTATACCTAACAAATACATTTTTTAATAATAATTTGACTTTTACATAGACTTTTCTAGAAAAGAGAGGATGTGCTAATTAAAATACAATTTTTTAATATTGTATAAATATCTCATCCTAAAGGAAATATGCACATATATTCTTGTTTTTATAGCCAGTTCTTGTGATTCTAATTATGGAAAACCAGTATCACCAAATCAGCTCAATAAAAATTACTGACAAAATGTGTAAGCCTGCTAGGTTAGGGATTTACACCAAAGTTATCATTTTATCAGACCCACATATGGAAGTTACCTGGCATTCCTTATCAACATTCCATATATCCACACTATACCTTTAATTTCATAAGTATGAAGTTATATTCCATGGTATAATTACTGAAAGTATTGCTAGGACATATGGTACTATGTTAAATAGTAGTAGTGAAAGTGGATATTCTTCTCTTGTTACAGATTTTCAGAGGAAGAACTTACAATTTTTCTCCATTATGATGCTGACTGTGGGCTTTTCAAACATGGCCTTTATTATGTTGCTATATGCCCCTTCTGTCAGAAGCAAATTTTTATGGCGTCGTTAAAAAAAGACACATATTTGAAAGCAGCTTGACAAGGTGAATTTTACTTTTTTCAAAAAGTAAATGAGAATATACCAACGTCAATTTTAGTACTCTGTACTGGGGGGAGGTGTGGAGGGGAAACCAAAAGCTGTGTGCATGTATGTTACTGTCAAAGTGATGTCCATTGTGATGTGGGACTATAAAGCAACAATAAAAGCACATTTTAAAGAAAGGATCCTGCCAACAGTAAAGTCAGGTGTGCAAGAACAACATGGAGAAAACTTGCTGCTGGGCATTTTATTTTCGGGGGGAGCTTCTGTGCTGTGCTCCTATTGGAGGGAACATAGCCTCACAATCTTTTTTTTTTTTTTTTTTTGCGGTACCGGGGATTGAACGCAGGGGTGTTCTACCTCCGCGCTACACCCCCGGCCCTATTTTTTTTTATGCTTTTATTTTTGAAACGGGGTCTCACGAAGTTGCGGAGGGCCTCACTAGGTAGAGAGAGAGAGGGTGGGGAGAGAGAGAGGAGAGAGGAGAGAGAGAGAGATAGATCGCACACGCACGCTGAGGTTGGCCGAACCCAGATCCTCCGGTCTCCACCTCCCAAAGTACTGGGATTACAAGCATGCACCACCACGCCCGGTTTAGCCTCACAATCTTTATGCCATTGGCCGAAGGGGATGCGGGGGGAGGGGTTATCACTCACAATTTCCAGGAAATGCTATCTTTACAAAAATACAAGCACACAATGGCAGTTTTACAAAATGGAGCCTAAGTCAAGCCATTCCTTTAATAGAAAAGATCTAATTATTTCTCACACTTCTATACCAAATTTGTTAAAAATTTTTATTATGAAGGGACAGCCCCTTCTATACCAAATTTGTTAAATTTTTATCATGAAAGGACACTGTCAAATGCTTTTTCTTCATTTATTGAAATAATCATATAGTCTTTCTCCATCATTCTGTTAACATGATATATTACATTTATTGATTTATATGGTAAACCATTCCTGAAATGAATCCCACTTGATAATTAGGGAATGGTATTTTGAATGTGTTGTTGAATTTTGTTTGCTAATATTTTGTGGAGGATTTTTACGTCTGTGTTCATCAGGGATATTGGCCTGTAGTTTTCTTTTGTTGTTGTATCTCTGGTTTTGGCATCAGGGTAATGCTGTCCTCATAGAATGAGTTTGAAAGAATTCCCTGTCTTTCAATTGTTTGGAGTCATTTGAGAACAACTGGTATTAGTTCTTTAATTTTTTTTAGGTACACTGTAATTTAACATCATATTGGGATACAGAGTGTCAGAAAAATACAAGCACACAGCTCTTGGTGCCCTCCCCACCGGGTCCCCCTCCCTCCCCCTCCTCACCCATGCCATTGAGATTGGAATTGGTAATTTTGTATATATTCGTAGCATTATTTCAACTGTTGGATTCTTAATGACTTGTTTCTCCTCCCCACCAGCCTCCCTTCCCTAATCCCCCTCAGTCACTCCCCTGGATCTGCAGTGAAGACATTAGGTTCTGGACTTTTCTTTGATGGGAGACTTTATTAAACTTCAATCTCATTTGTCATTGTTGGTCTGTTTAGATATTTAATTTCTTCCTGATTCAATCTTGATAGTGTGTATGTGTCCAGGAATTTACTCATTTCTTCTAGTTTTTCCAGTTTGTTTGCATATAATTGCTCATAATAATTTCTTATGAACCTTTATATTTCTGTGGTATCAGTTGTAAAACTATGCCTCCTTTTTCAGCTCTGATATTCTCTTTTTGTCTTCTCCCTTTTTTCTTAGTTTGGCTAAAGGGTTTTTTATGTTTTTTAAAAATCATCTCTTTGCTGATCTTTTGTATTTTAGTCTCTATTTTATTCATTTGTGTTCTGACCTTCATTTCTTTCTACTAATTTTGGTTTTATTTTTTCTTGTTTTTCTAGTTCCTTGAGATGCAATATTAGATCTTTTATTTGAAACCTTTCTTATTTTTAAAGTTGGTGTTTATTACTATGATCTTCAGCCTTGTGACTATTTTTTGCTATATACCATAAGTTTCCATTTTCATTTGTCTCAAGAAATTTTTAAATGTGCTTTTTAATTTCTTGTACTTCTATAGTTCCCAAAGTTCCTCCTGTTGTTGATTTCTAGTTTTATTACATTGTAGTCAGTGGAAAAAATCTTGATACAATTTTTATTTTTTTGAATTTGTTAAGATTTATTTTGTGCCCTAAAATGATCTCTTCGGCAGAATGCTCTGTGTGCAATTGAGAAGAGTGAATTCTTCAACTGTTGTTTTTGTTTTTCTGAGGGAGACAGCCTTGTTATATTGCCGGGGCTGAACTCCTTTGAACTCCTGTGTTCAGGGATCCTCCCACTCGGCCTGCTGAGCAGCTAGGAATATTGGTCTGCACTACCACACCCAGCTCAGAATGCAGTCTTCTGTGTGTCTGTTAGGTACATTTGGTTTAGAGTGCTGTTTAAATGTGATCACTGATTTTCTGTCTAGATGATCTACCATTGATGAAAGTGGGGTGAAGTCCCCTACTATTATTGTATTGGAGTCTCTCTATCCTTTTAGATCTGCTTTATGTATTTGGATGCACCAGTGTTTTGTGTCTATATAATTGTTGTATCTTCTTGTTGTTTTCACCCCTTTATTATTATATAATAGCTTTATCTTTTTATAGTTTTATTTGAAGTCTACTTTATCTGGTAAAGCATAGCTACTCCTGCTACTCCTGTTATTTTTGGTTTTCATTTTTCTTATAAAAAGGAAATTTTAAAAATCAAGCCCATTTATAATAGCTACAAAAAATAAAATACCTAGGAATAAATTTAACCAAGGAAGTGAAAGTTCTCTACAATAAAAATTTTAAAACATTAGTGAAAGAAATTGAAGAGGACACAAATATATCATGTTTATGGATTGGAAGAAATAATATTTTAAAATGTCCATACTAGCCAAAGTGATATACAGATTTAATGTAATCCCTGTCAAAATACCAATGACATTTTACACAGAAATGAAAATCCTAAAATTTGATGAACCACAAAAGGCCCCAAATAGCCAAAGGAAACTTAAACAAAAGAACAAAGCTGGAGACATCATAGTACCTGACTTGGAAATATACTACAAAGCTGTATTAACTAAAACAGAATGGTACCAGCATAGAAACAGACTCATAGGCCGATGGAATAGAATAGAGATCCCAAAGGTAAATCCATGCATTTATAGTCAACTGTCTTTTCACAAAGGTGCCAAGAACATGCACTGAGGAAAAGACAGTCTCTTCAACAAGTAGAAAACCATCTATCCTATGCAGAAGAATAAAACAAGGTCACTATCTCATACCGTATACAAAAAAAATCAACTCAAAGTGAATCAAAAACTTAAATATGAGACCTGAAATTGCAAAAACACTAGGAAAAAACATAGAGAAATGCTACATAACATCAGAGTCTGGGAAAGGATTCTTCCCTTTTTTTTCCATAAGCAAAAAATAAACAAGAAGAATTTTATACAAACTAAAAAGTTTCCACATGACAAAGAAAACAATAGAGGCTGGGTGTGGTGGTGCACGCTTGTAATCCCAGTACTTTGGGAGGTGGAGACCGGAGGATCCAGGTTCACGGCCAGCCTCAGCTCTCTCTTTCTCTCTCTCTCTCTCTCTCTCTCTCTCTCTCTCTCTCTCCCTAGTGAGGCCCTCCTTAACTTCGTGAGACCCGGTTTCAAAATAAAGTATAAAAAAAAAATAGGGCTGGGGGTGTAGCACAGAGGTAGAATGCCCCTGGGTTCAATCCCCGGTACCGCAAAAAAAAAAAAAAGAAAACAATAGACTGAAGAGGCAGCCTACAGAATGGGAGAAAATATTTGCAAATTGTACATCTGACAAGGGGCTAATATCAAGAATCTCTTTTAAAAAGTCAATAACAAAATGAACAAACAAATAATCCAATTAAAAATGGACAAAATCCAGCATAGTTGCACACTTCTTGGGAGACTGAGGCAGGAGGATTGCAAGTTCGAGGACATATTGAGCAACTTAGGGAGATGCTGTCTCAAAATAAAAAAAATTGAAAGGTCTGGGGATGTAGCTCAGTGGTACAGCACCCATGGATTCAGTCCCTAGTACTTAAACAAAAAGATCAAAAGACCTGGATAAACATTTCTCTAAAGAAGACATACAAATGGCCAACTGCTATATGGAAAAAAAAACAGAAAGAAGAGAAAGAAAAAGAAAGAAAGAAGAAAGAGAGCGAGAGAGAGAGAGAGAAAAGCTCAACATCATTAGCTATCAGAGTAATGAAAATCAAAACCAAAATTATATACAACCTCATCCTCATTAAAGTAGTTATTATCAAAAACACAAAAAATAACAAGTGCTTGCAAGGATGTGGAAAAAAGGGGATTCATTTACTCCTGGTATAAATACAAATTAGTTCAGCCACTATGAAAAACAGTATGGAGGTTCCTCAAAAACTTAAAAATAGAACTACCATATGATCTAACCATTCCATTTACTGGCACATATTCAAAAGAAATGAAATCTTTATGTTAAAGAGACTTCTATGTTTCCATGTTTATTAAAGCACTATTCAGTAACAGCAATATTCAGTAACAGTAATATATATGTTACTATTCAGTAACAGTAATATAGAATCACCCTAAATGCCCATCAACAGATGAATGGATAAAGAAAATACAGTACATATAAACAGTTGAATACTCTTCAGCCATAAAAGGATGAGATCCTGTTATTTGTGACAAGACTGATGAGCCTGAAGGACATTATGTTAAATGAAATAATCTAGAGACAGAAGGACAAATACCACATGATCTCATTCATATGTGAAATCTAAAGAAATGGATCTCATAGAAACTGATTAGAATGATGGTTACCAGAGACGGAGGGAGAACTGGTGAGAGGCTGGTTGGAGGGTACAATATTAGTTAGACAGGAGGAACAAGTTCTGGTGTTCTATTTCACAGTATGGTAACCATAGCTAAATGCATTGTGTATTTCAAATAGATAAAGAGAAAATTTTGAATGTTCTTACCACAAAGAAATAATAAATGTTTAAGGTGATGAATATGCTAATTATCCTGATTTGATCATTACATAACAAATACATACCCCATAACTGTATACAATTATTATGTGTTGATAAAATTCTTTAAAAGCCAAGGTAAGAAAAGACCACAGTGGAGGTAATAGAGAAAAGGAAAAAGTGGATCGTTTAGACCAAACTTACTGGTTCACTGCTCCCTCCTCAGAAAAAACAATACTCAGCATCCCCATGATATTTTATTCAATGTCCCCCTCTATTGTACCCGAGGTGACTACCCCCATGGGGGCAGTATTGTGGACTTTGGGAATTTATAGACTTCAGAGCATTAGGACAGAGATCAAGAAAATTTGTGGGGGTTAAGCCAGAGCTGTATATATGTCAAAGAAATTTCTAGGAATCTGACTCGCCTAGCAGACTGGATGGCAGTGCCTCCCCCAAGACAGAGAAAGATAGAAAATAATCACTTCTAAATTATGTTTGAAATTCCTTCCTAATGCTGCCTTTCTTCAATGTGCCAAAGCATAGCCAATTGTTTCTTCACTTTCTGACAGTCAATGCATGTATTTTAATTAAGCATTCCTTGCTGTCTCACTATATGTCCATGTTCTTACTAGAAGGACAGGATATGCAGTGAACCATCTCTCTCAGGCTGAAATATTGTTCCCATGTGTCGCTTCCTGAACCCTGAAACCTTCCTCTGTTTTTCTCTTCCCCACTAGACTTTTAACTTCATTCACAGATAGAGTACTTCTTGAGGACTTAATATTTACCAGATATTGTGCACTTGAAATCCAGATCACTATTCAAGATTTCACTCAGTAGCACTGGCTCTAGGAAACCCTGTTTCATAACTTGTTTCATAACTGTTTCATAACTTCTTTGCAGTCCCACACATCTTTCCTTCAACCTATTTTATAAGAATTGCTTCCTTTGTTTTGAATTCTAACTACTATGGGTCTATTTGCTCCCCCACCTCCCCAAATACACACAAACCCACATCTTTAAGGACTTCTATTTTCCTTACATCAAGCATGGTTTGTTTTGCACATGATAGAGGCTGTGTTTGTTGATAAAGTTATATTGATTAGAGATCATAGTAAACACTGGAATACCTGGGTAATTGTGCAGATTTTGAATAAAAGATTCTGCTGGCTATGAGTTCAAATATACTAGAAATCACTACAAAGAAATTTAATTGTAAAATTTGTAACTGTGGAAGTTAAAGATATACATTTTTCTAAGTGCTGATGCCACTAAAACATGTTTGTTTTAATGTTCCAAATATTTCCATATTATTGGTTAAGTGGCTCCATTCTCAGTGACTCAGGGAAGCACTCAACCAATGCGGAAAAACATGCTTCAATAAGGCAGAGAAGAGCTCAATTTTCATTTCAGATCTATGCCCTACATTTTCTAGGAGTAGTAATGACCGTCTTCGTGGCAGCTGTTTTCTACATTTTTACCAGTTGATCTTGAGTAGTACATTTCTTTGGATACATAAAAAACTAAAATGCATTTCTTGAAAACTACAAAAATAGGATGAAATGATAGTCAAAACTAACGTAATCATCTGTAAAAATCGCATCATCTGCCTGGCACTAGAACTCCTACTAGCCACTGAAATGAAGGATCAATTACATTAGTATTTCATCATTAGCCCTGAGGCTGCCAGTGCTCTTCTTGCTGATTGAAGTGGAGTGGGGGCAAATCAGAGAGAGCACTGTGAAGGATGGTTTTCTACAATTTTACATGATATTCGACCACAGATATATCCAGATTCTATTGTGAATGAAACTGTGGCACTTCAAAAAATCCACCCACTAGTGGGCTTTAATCCTGACACTAAAAGGAGTGGGGAACCCCAGGGAATATAGCAAGGGGAATAGAAAACACAACATGTACATAAGCATCACTTCCCACTTGGTCACCTCAGGCAGGTTCTCTAATCACTCTGTGCTTCCTTTAACTCCTCTGTAAGATGGGAATATAAATAATAGGTCCTACCTCACAGTGTTGCTGTGGGTGTTCATGAGTTAATAAAGGCAATTAATTTTGACATCAGCTGGCACATTGTAACTATCAATGTGTGTGTTTTTCTCTTTTCTTTTGAAAAAAGATCTATGTTGCCCAGGCAAGTCTCAAATGACCCTCCCATCTCAGCTTCCCAAGTAGCTGGGACACAGGTATGCTCCACCGCTCCTGATTTTTTTTTCCTGGTATCGTTGGGGATAGAATTCAGGGCCTTGTGCATGCTACACAAGTGCTTTACCACTGTGCTATACCTCCAGTCCCCCTCGATACACGTTTTTGTGTGATAAAGTTCCCTGAGACACCTTCAGTTTAATTGAGTCTGGTGCCTTTTCAACCACTCAGTCCACACAGGATGTGTGGTAGAGTGAGGCCACGGTGGCTCCTCTGCTCTTTCAGCTCATGCTCCTCTGTGGATCTGCAGGAGTTTGGGTTCTTATGTCTCTGCTTTTTATGGCTCCTCCAGAAGATATGTCTTTCCCATTCATTACAAAACAATCCACCTACGGGTGTCTTCTCTTCCCTTTAACCCCTGTCCTCCCAATCCCCAGACTCCCATGTTTTTCTCTTCATTTGCTGATAGAGATGATGCTCATTCAGTTCCACTGGGTTCCTATTTATCCATATAGTCCTGGGGGTGGGGGTGCAGGGCGCAGGCCAGCATCAATTAGAAGGCCTTTTCCATTGTTGAGCTGTGCTTTACTGTTCCTAAATGTATCTCTGTGTTCTCCTCATTTTGATTTTCTTGTTCTGGCTTTAACCAGACCCAAGAAAACAGGCCCAGGAAAAGGATAATGATAAAGGGAAGAACCTTCTTCCAACAGGTCTAAAGTGATCTTGAAAAAACTCAAGTAACAGCACCTGCTGTTTAGAGCATACTCCCAGCTTCCCATCATATCTAGGACAAAGTCCAGGCTCCACCCACTGTTCCTGCCAGGTACATCTCTCACCTCACTCACCCCCTCTGCACGTCACTGACCTTCTCTTGGGTCCTGCAAAGTTTCATCTCTCTGCTGTCTCAATGCATTTGTCTGAAATAATCTTCCTGCTCCTCTTCCTGAGCAACTCCCTTGTCTCCGTCAGGCTTCAGCTTAATTATCAGCTATGTTGCAAGGTCCTCTTCTCTTGATCCCTCCATCCAAACTGTTTTATGCATTTTCATAACATCTTATATTTTCTTCTAGAGATTTAGTCATAACTTATAATTACTTATGTTTTAATCCTATAGATTTCTGAATGCCCACCTCCTCCATTAAGGCTCTACACACGGACATTGGCCGTGTCTCTCCTCGTCTCTGCTGTATCTCCATAAATAGACACAGGTGCATATTTTTAAGCTCATGTATGTTCAGAATTCAACAGACCTTATCAGCTGTGGGACATGCGGCTATTACTTCTCTGATCTTCAGTTTCTTCATCAGTGAAATGTAATCGTATTCCTTAAAGTCTTATGAAAAACTCTTAAGCAAAGTCCACAGCATTGGGACAAGTGCTTAGTAAATACTCAGTGACTCTCATCTGACCTTCTGGCTGCCGATCTTGCCTCTTACAGTCTATTTTCACAGCAAGGACGTTAAAAGGGAAGTCAGATTACATTATTTATTCCTCCATTTGAAAGTCCTGATGTCTCCTTACTTTACTCTGAATTCCTTGGTAACACAGGCCAGTGATCTGCCCTTTCTTTGCCTCCCTCTCTCTTCTCTCCTTCCAGCCTCTCCTCTCCTACCACCTTCTTCCTCTCTCTCGTTCAGCCACACTGACCTCCTTGCTAATCTTCAAGCACAGCGGGCACACCTGCACTAGATCCTTTGCCTTGGCTGCTCCTGTTGGGAAAGATGTTTTCCTGTTTGAGAATTGCTAGCTTCCTCACCCTCTCTGGTAACTAAACTACTTAACTACAGCACTCCTTGCCCTAGCACTCCTCATCCTTCTTATCCTGCTTTACTTTTTTTCTACCTCACTATTGACCTTTCAAAATATTCCATGAGTTACTTATTTTTATTCTGTTCATTGTCTACCTAACCCCACTAAATTGTAGACTCTGCGAAAGCAGGCATTTGTTGTCTCTTCACATCATCTGTTGTATCCTCAACACTAAAACAGGATGTGGCCTATAGTAGATAATAAACATTTTTTAATTAATAAAGGTAGCCATCACATCAGCATTACTATTATAATACGGAGATGAAATCTATTTTCCTAAGATATCTCTTCTTAAATTCTAACCCTATTTTCATAAAGAAAAAGTCTAATTACTTGTCATTATGACACTTTCAAGATAATTTGTCCCTTTAGAGAGTTAATTAAGGGTAAATAACTTAGCCAAAGATTGCCTTGCATTCTGAGACAACTCACATCTTCTGTCATTTGGTCACTTTTATTTGAAGTGTTCAGTTTTGCAAAATATTTCTCAGAGGACCTTTATTGTGGTTTGGGTCTAGAATGTCCCCCAAAGTCTCACATATTGAAAGCATGGTCCCTGGTACAGCAAGGATCAGAGTGGGGTGTGGATGGTGGAGGCAGGTCACTGGGCTGTGGCCTAGGGAACTGTATACGTCCCAGGCCTCTCCTCTCATTCTCTCTGCTTCTAGCCGCCATGACTGAGCAGCTTTTCTTTGCCATGCACCCTGCCATTGTGTTTTCTGCCTTGGATCTGGCCAACCATAAACTAAACCTCTAAAATGAGTCAAATAAAGCTTTCCTCCTCTAAGTTGTGCTTGTCAGGTATTTTGGTCACAGTAACAAAAAGCTAACTAAAACAACCCTCTCTTTCTAATTTAGCATTCTAGCCTTTCCTCATCAATTTCTTTTATCCCTATTTATTCATTTGTTTATTTATTTATAAATTAAATTTATTATAGTATATGTGTAAAAATCATAAAAATGATAAGTATTAATGGAGTACCATGATGTTTTGATACAAGTACACATTATATAATGTTTAAATCAGTTTAAACAGATCTATCTCCTCAAACATTTATCATTTCCTTATGATAAAACTTCCAATTTCTATACCTTATCAAAACTAAATATTTGTATTAAGCCACAATACGGAAGACATCAAGACCTTTTTATCCTTCCCTGCACAACAGTCCCTGCCCTTAGGCTATGATGACAAGGCCTGTCTCCATCACTTATGTGTCTGATCCTCTGCATCTCACTAGGTCTTGATTTCCTAACTTTGTCTTCCATAATCCTGTTCCTTCTCAGTTGTTCACACTGATTTAGCTACTAGGCCTGATTAGGCTTTGATTGACATCAATATTTGCCTTTTAGAGCTCTATTTGTTCGAACTTTTTCACTCTGGTCATATTACACACTTTGCTATGCTTTCTAATTCCCCTTCAGGGGTGTAGTGATATTTGAGATTGGAGGCAGGAGATAAAAAGGGGCCATAATTACTTAAGTCCCCAGTGGGATTGTCACATGGCCGATATCAGAGAAAAGATCTCTTTGGTACACAAAATTATGAAAAAGAATAAAAGCTGGTGATAAATAAAATGAGATTCGATTTTTTCTACTAGTTTTTCCGTGGTAAAGACACCATGTATTACCTTATTTAAGCATTTCACACAGTGTCTAGTATATAGCAGGGATTAAACAAATTTTTTGCTGAATATATTTGTTAAGAAACAAATATGGCAGAACACTCATTATAAATCTGCAGTGGGTCCTTTTTGTTACTATGTGGTTGCTTCCCATCAGAATTATATCATGATTGAGCAGCTACATAGTCTTAGGATATGACAAAAATGTGTAAACAATGTATACTGGGAAGAAAGAGTAGTGCATTTTGGTGAAATAGAGCCAAGAAAATCACCAGTGGTTAAAACTTTGGAAAGAATCTTTCACGGCTGTAGGGAGTATTGACTACATTGATCCATTTAGACTTTAGACTGCCATAAGTTCAATGAGTGACACTTATTATAAATGTTTTATTATTTTATTACCTATAAAGAGTAAGAATATCTATTCTTGGTCCTGATACCTAAGATTCTCATTCAGTAGGTCTAGGCTTAGGCAACCAGATCTTTATAAAACTCATCTGTTGATTCTAAAATCATTTGCTGAAAGCTTTGTGGGCTGAGTGAGAAAAGATATGGCTGTGGAACTAACAAGCCTGCTTCCTGTTCTGCCAACTTTTATACCATTCCTGGGGCCAGAGACAGACAAGAGGCATATTCCTGTTCATGTTCTGTGTCATCAGTCACATCAATTCCTGCTCTTCATGCCTCACCTTGCTCCAGGCCCTCCTCCTCTCTTGCAGGGTCATGAAATAGTCCCCTCAGTCTCCCCGACTGCCACACACTCCTCTTTACTGCATCATTCCTCTGCCTGAGACCTTCCATTGCCTTCTCAGTGCCCACAGAACAATGTGCAAATATCTTGGCAAAGGCCAGAAAGATCTTCTAACCTATTGGTAAGAAATATACCAAGCAGTTAGGAAAACAGGCTTTGGAATCCCACAGAGCTGAGTTGAATCATGACTTCATCATTTACCAGCTGTGTGAACTTGGGAAAGTAAGTTTTCTATGACTCAGTTTCCTCATTCATAAAATAGAGTTGTTAATAATGTTTTCAGAGCCCTTGAGAATATTAAATTATATATGGTGCTTTTCCTAGTATTTGATATCTAGCAGAGTAAGTGCTAAATAAATGGTGGAAGTTATCATTGATACCATTATGATTAGTTGTAGTTATCTGTCTACAATTTATCGTTTTAGTCCTGCCTTTTCTCCCCCACTTTCTTTGTGTCTCCCTGTCTGGCCTTCCATTTACAAGGGACTTCTCAACATTCTCTGAACACGCCTTCTCTATCACAGCTCCATGACTCTGCACATGTCATTATGTCTGCCTGCATTTCCCCTTTCCATATTCTCTGATTAGCAAATTCCAATTCTACTGAAAGACCTGATTTAAATAGCACTTCTGTGAGGCTTTTCTAAAAATCTCGTCCCTCTCTATAACTCTGCTCAGTTCACATTCCTATTATAGATAGAAGGACAGAGTATGGTGTTGTGAGAGATGTCTGTTTTATCAAAGACTGAATTAGCTTCTGAAAGTAGTAAGAAAAATAACCACTTCAAAAATAAATAGACTGTAGAACTGCAATAATTTCTATTGCAATTCAGAAAAATCAAGACCTCTAAGCAATGATCAGACAATAAAATACTTTTATTATTTTTACTGAGGTTCCAATATAAATTCTTCCACCCCCACCTCAGTTTATTTTGGAGGCTATACAGTGTCTTGGAATCTGATTAATCAGCAAATAGCTGCTATGCATACATTATCTGCAACACACTGTTCCAAGTCCTATTCAGATCATTAAAATGCTACACCTAATAAGATTGCATTCTGTCACATCACACTGACAGATGGATTTCCCATCGGAAGTGGGGATTATCAGGAGCATTCTTTATAGACACAAATTTTGGATAATAGTAATGTGTCAGCATATCCATCAGTGATTTTTCTATTTTAGTGGCATGATGTCATAATTTGGCAATCACTGACATAGTTTGGATTCTATAAGCTATTCTACAGAGTCCTTACTCATAAGTAATTGATGGGAATTGTGAGGAAATGTTTCCCCTTGGTTGTCTGCCATTTATAGCAGCAAATAGTATGAACTCAGCCATGCATGTCACTTTTGCTCCCTCCACCTGTACTAGTGGACAGGTGATTGTCTCAAAAAAACTGCAAATGTGGGTGCTAAACAGGATGATTTTCCAAGGACAGAAAGGATCCTCTCAGCCACCCAGTAAGCAGAGAGATGATTTAGAACATTAAAACAGGCTTTCCCCTCAAATATTCTAATAGAAGTACCTCTTTCCTTCCCTCCTTTTTTAAATAGAAAAATAAATATCTGCCAAGGGAATTTAAATTTAAATTAAATTCAGGATTACTAAAGGCCACCTTCTTATTTCTTGTCAATTTGAGGAAGAACATTCTGAGGGGTTTCCAACAAGGATTGAGCTTTCTTTTTTATGGCTAAGGATTTTGAAACAATTTGAGATGTTTTAGGAATATTGACCAATAACTGATTGTGGCCTCAATACAAGCTTAGGTTTTCTGGATTGTTAGATTTTCAGAGAATAAAGTGACTTTGGAAGGTAATGACTCCACAATCCACTGTAATAGATGTTTTATGACCAGCAGCACGGTGCTTCAGAATGGCCCATGGCACATTATAGTATAAATATCTTCCCCCTACTATACCTATTTAAAATATTAATAGCTTCTTCTAAAATTAAATACTTGTTTTGTGCTAAAGAACCACATTATACACTTAATGTAAACGATCTCTTTAAACATTGACTATCACCCTATTGAATAGAAACTGAGGCTGCTTGAACTACAGCCACTAGTATGTGACAAGAGTGAAGAACCCAGGTGTACTGGGATCTAGACACCCCACTTCTCTGCTTGGCTTCTTCCCAAAGTGAAGAGAATTTTACCTTATTCCAAAAAGAATCATCTTATTTCATTTTTAAAAGTCAATTATTTGGTGTTTCATTGCAGCCTATATCCATCCGTTTCTTTCCCTGTGGACATTTGTCATAAATTTCAAGTAAATAGAGATTAAGAACAGAATATAAATTAAGTAGTGCTACTTCAGTGAAAAGAACTTTTTTAAGATATAAACTTTCCTTTTATGGCTTTTGTTTATGAGAAAACAAGGGCTTATTTATTCAGTTTAGCTTTTGTGTTTTCCATCATGCAATGGGGTGTAATTCTAGGAAGTTATCCTAACAGAGAGCTTTATGTAGTTTAGAATTAACAAATATTTGTGGATAGTGTTGATAATTATTTCAGTGAATGATCCCAGAATGGACATTTACAGAATATTTTATTTTAAAATGTATTGATATATACTATCTCTTTCAATATTATAATAATTTTAAGAATGAGATATTACTATTTTGACTGTGCGTATGTATTAAATGACTAGTACAAAGGGAAGAGGAAAACAGTCTATGAGTTAGCAATGCTTTTGGATAAAAGTAACAGGAATCCATTCACAATGACTCAATAAGAGTATATTGTTTTCATGGACCAGGTCCAAAATTGACCAGTCCAGCACTCGCCTGATGACTTGAGGAAGACATTACAGAATGGAGCTTCTAACGTCTCATCCATTCTCCTTACAACGTGACCTCAACCTGTGATTACATGATGCAGCTCTCCTCATTGGTCATCAATCCTTCACTCTACAAGTGATAAAAGGTGAAGGGCTAAAGGCATGCACTAGTTAACCTGTCCCATTTTATCAAGAAAATGTCAGCTATCCCATTAGCGTCAACAGTGAGTTCCATTCATCCACTAGGAGAATGCACTACATTATAAAGGAGCCTAGTAAATTGATATGGAATTTAGCTGCGTACATTGATGCTGCAAGCAAAATACATTCTGTTAAAAAGGGAAGAATAGATTGGGGGCTAGTAGGCAGCAGTATCTAGCACAAAAACAGAGACTCCAGAAAATAAGGACTAAAAGTCAGTTAAAAATTGAGAGACATGAAATGAAGCCTAGAAAGAGATGATTCATTATTTCCCATAGAAAAATATATTGGGCAACTAGATAAAAAGGATCATAAGAGGGTCATTTACTTGATAACGTAAGTATATTTTCTATTAACCTCCCTATTGGTCTAATTATTTAGATACCAAAGAGCAGTATTCTTCTGGTATCTAGACTATCCTATTTGTACTCCCAGGAAAGACCCACTTAGGACACTCAAATACAGCATAATCCAATTGGAATAATGGTCCCTTGGCATTCAGGGTGATTTTAGAAGTAATCTATGGCTCAATCTATACCTAAATAATCAGTAAAGCAGACAAATTAGGGCTTAGATCCTCCAGACATTTTTAGATAGAAATAGTTGTTACAGTGATGAAACATTTGCAACTCTGAGCTTAGAAAAAAGAGAAAAAGAAATTTCTGATGACTGAGTTTATACAATAAACTTATGTTAAACTGGACATGGTTACTTTTATAAACAATCATTGGACCCATCAAACTTGAGGTATGTTGAACTTTTCCTATTCATTTCTTTGCCTCGCCAGCACAGACATAGGGAATAATTATAATTGTTCTTTACCTGTTTTCTCCATGGATATGTGAATATTTATATGTGGAATAAATATTATAAAGAGGACTTGATGAAAGGAAATTATAATTCCTCCCCACCTCAGAATCAAACTTAACAACATAGAAAGGTGTTACAGTACATATGCTAAAATTGGAAGACTTACATAGCCCTGGGTAGGGAGCCCATAAAAATCCTGGAAGCTTTCCATGTTTCTCTAAGATTCCCTTGTGAAGCTGTTAGACCCTGTTTTCCTATAGCAGTTGGCACATCCCCATCTTAACATCTATCTCACTGTACTTAATTATTAGTATTATTAGTGTACATATTTGTCTCAACCAGGCTGCGAGTTTCTTGAAAACAGACACAGCATCATGCATATCTTTACATTTGCATCTCGTGGCCTCTTTGAAACACTACAAAATCAATCCAATAATGATTTCTTCTCTCCCTCCTGGTCTTTTTTTAACTGTGACTTCCTCAAAGGAAACTTCCATGTAGAACTATTTTCCAACTACTCCTGCAGTCTCCAAAACATTTCTTTATCACTTCCTTTTAAGCACTTTCTACATTGTATCTACCAGTACAATACACCACTTGACAATGATAACATTTTCTGGCTTATATTAAATATAATAATTCATATAGTAATTCATTGCCAAATGAATTAATGAAAGATAATATATAAAATATATTACACTATTAATTAAACTACCAAAAAAGACGTTCTGGAATAAATATTGTCTTTGTCTAATCAATGAAGACAGTGTTGCCTAGGCCAGAAAAGGGAGGAAAGTAAATTGTAAAAAAGATATTTAAAACTATCACAAGTATATTTAGCAACTGTAAACATGGTATAGCAGTGGTCCACAACTCTGAATGCATGGGAGTTTTTCAAAATTCAGATGCCTAGACCCCATCCTCAGAGATTCTGGTTTAACTGCCGGGAGTATGGGAATGATTTCTAAGGATGTGATGTGCTTTCAATGGGCAGCCAAGGTTGAGAAATCACTATCTGATCATTACATACCTCTTCCAGGCACAGCAGTTCTAAGAGCTCGTAGACCTACCTTTGTAATGAGATATTCTTCAGATGAAAGGGTTTTGTGATGATTTCTGAAACTGAAGAGTAAAGAGAAGAAAGGATCTTCATTTGAAACTTCAGTGTTAGCAGGATCATCAAATAACCCTGTTCCCCCCGTGAGAAGGCATCTTCCAACAGGCCTCATTTCTTCTCTACCCTCTCCTACTGCTCTCGAAACCAAACTGCACCAAAGTTTTAAGACTTGTTAACATGTAACTGATTGATTCTATGATATTAGATATCAAGTGACTACCTGGGAGGGTTGATATAAAAAATATTATAATCTATAAGGTAAATAACATAATTAAGTGTCTATTAATTGGGCTCTCAGCTAAATAAGGCAGGTTTGACTATAAACTATCTTTTTTCTCTAGAGAGTACTTTTAAGTCAGTCCTTTGCTTCAGAAAGGGATCTATAACAATAGAACAACAACAAAATACGATATAAAACATATTTTATGATGAAAAGTAAATATTGGCTTCCCTGTCAGAAGAGCTGAGTTCAAGTCTCCACGATGGTACCTCTGGAGCTGGAAGAAATTTATTAATCTTCCTAGGCCTCAGTCTACAGATTGGATGAGCTCTCAAGTCTCTTCTAGTTTTATGGCTATAATTCTCTGACTTCGGTACAAAGACAGAAGCAATGGCTAGACAGGCCTAGAGGCAGCAGACAAAGGCTGAAGCAGATAGGATCCCAAGCTCCAGTGCTATTATTCTAAAATGCTAGTGGTGCAGTGATGTGTTCATGTAAGCAGACATCCAGTTCTAAGGAAGTCAGTCTTCCACTATACTCAATTATAGCCATCTCCTTTTAAATTAATTGTCCCTATTGCTAGCCCCTAAAATTTAAAGGGGCCCAGGGCAACTAAAATTATTATGGGATATAAGAAGGTAACCTCTCTGGAAAGAGAGAGGGAACAAGTTATTTATTATCAGAAATACAGGGCTAGAAAATGACTCAATTTTCTCAATGTATGTAGAACTCTAACAAGAATTGAAGAATTGAAGACTTGAAACTACCACTGTAGAACTGAAGAATTCTATTCTTCTATTGAAGAATTCTAATTGAAGAATTCACTTCAAGAATTGAAGCTACCACTGTAACTTGGCACAGTGGCACATACCTGCAATCCCAGTACTTGGGAGACTGAAACAGGAGGATTGCAGGTTTGAGGCCAACTTAGCAAGACCCTGTTTCAAAATAGAAAATAAAAAGGACTGGGAGTGTGTCTCAGTGGTAAAATGTCCCTAGGTTCAATTTCCACAAAGAAAAAAAAATTGAAGACTGGTGGTGTGTGCATATATGAATATTTCACTTTGAATTCACTATGGTGTATAATCATATTGAATCAATAAAATTCTAAAAGAAAAAAATTGAAGATTGGCTGTTCTACCATACAATCCAGCTGTATCACTCCTGGATATCTTTCCAAAGGGATTCAAATCAGAATATTATAGTGATACATGCATATCCGTATTTATAGCAACACAATTCACAATAGCCAAATTATGGAACCAACCTATGTGTCCATCAACATATGAATGGATTACAAAATTATGGGATATACACACAATGGGATTCTACTCAGCCATAAAGAAGAACAAAATTATGTCTTTTGCAGGAAAATGGATGGACCTGGAGAACATTATGTTAAGTGAGATTAGCCAGTCACAGAAAGTGAAGGGTCATATTTTTTTTTCTCATATGTGGAAACTAGGGAATAATTGAGATACAAGATGGACTTTAGATAATGGAGGAGAAACCCTAGTGGAGCGAAGGAGGGGGTCTCAGGAGGGGGAAGGTGGGGGTAGAAGCACTTTCATTGATGTTATGTACATACATGAAATTCTCAATGCCAATCTCAATATCATATTTTGGGAAGGAGAGGGAGTGAGGAGGGAGCTGGGGGAAAGCCCACCAAGTGCTGTGTGCATGTATGTCCCTATCACTCTGAACTATATTATAATGTGAGACTACAATGCACCAATAAAAGTATATTTTATTTATTTGTTTTTAATAAAAGTATGCTTTAAAAAAGGATTGGCTATTCTCCTGCAAAGAAGACAAACAAAAAATAGAACAAAATATGACCAAACCAAGAAAGAATCTGGTTAGACCTAAGGACTAAATAGGAAATTGAACTTGAAAATAATATATAAAGAATTCTCCATCTCTGAACCTTAAAGAATAGATTTTTGCATAGGCATGTTTAGAGACAAGAAGCAACACCAGATAACCTTTTCAAGACTCTTAAAGATTTGAATGTATATTTTAAGAAGAATTCTTTTAAACATAAAATTAAAAAGCATCATTTTGGTTATCCAGAATAAAAAGTAATTTCATTTTATCTTTCTACTACTTAATTGGCTTTTTTGCCCAAAGCACATTTAAATTCTGAGTCTCAATAAAGCTACAATGGTAATCATAAAAGAGTCAAGAGTATTCATCACTCATTTAATTACTATAAAACTACTGCCTAAATCCTACCTGTTTCTATAGGCTAAAAATAGCTACCATAGGAGCAATATCTACTGTACTAATAATCACTAATAGCTCTTAACAGGATTAAGAGTGTTGAAACACCAAATTGTCAAGTCACTGGATATACAGAGTAATACTGGAAAAAGTGTGTTAAATCATATATTTCAGAGGCCTTTTCTTAGAAAAATTAGTGTGAAGGCCTACTCTTACAATGAAATAGAAAAGGAGCTAAAAATTTCTGAGGGATATGAATGCGGGAGGCTATAAAATGACACCCCCAAGAACTTGGAAATGAAAGAACAAGAATTCATTGGAGGGTTAAAACCAGAGATCAAAACACAGCAGAGCAAAAATATGCAACGTTGTTTCAAAGGGACAGAAAGACTCCTAGGCCTGCAGGATTTCACTAAGATTAAATGTATGAACATTTCTAAAGAGAGAATATTTTACTCACTAGGAGGCTAGTCAATTTTATACACATACACACGCACACATTCACACACACGAACACATACACATACATATGTATGTATATGTATATGTGTGTATGTATATGTATATGTGTATGTATATGTATATGTATATGTATATGTATATGTATATGTATATGTATATATGTATATGTATAAGGATGGGAAAAGGCAGAACCTGGAGGTCCCCCAGGCACTGCCAAGATGTCCTGAACTTCTCTTGTGGACTCAGGAAGGTGAGAAAATGTGCTCATCATTCCCATGTTGATCCATCACTAAATTGTTGCTCTGGTATATATTTCAGGCTTGTCCAAGTAGGAAAATGGAGAGACAATATTTTATTGTTGGTTTTGTATTTTCATTTATATAAAATGAGTATCCAAATATCACACTAATTTACATTATGACACTTCCTAAAATGTTACCTCTTTTACTTCCAACTTTCATAACAACACTAATGGTAGATTTAATTTGAATTTTACACTACATATTATAAAAGGGGAATTTTCCCAATACTGCTAAAAAGTCTTCTAATTGCTTAAATAGCTTAATAATATTCCATTGTGTCAATGTACCATAATTTACTAGCTATATTCATTTTTCTTTCTTTTGGAAAATGTGGCTGTTTTCTTGGTCTTTGTTAATCAAAATGAATAAAGTCAAAATGGAAAATGGTATGAACATTTTGTACAAAGCTCTTTTAAGTTGTGGATTCAGAAGTGATAAAAATGAATTACACTTTAAGACTCTTTATATTTATCAACAAAATGATTTCCAGTATGTCTTGTTACCGTTTGGAGTGATGCAGTGGGTTCTTGTTCTTAGCTAGTTTAGAAAAAGTTAAACAGAACTACTGTTGCAAGCTTGAACAAAGTTTTATTATTACAGAGAGAAACAGGGGACAGAGTAATCAAAGCACTACGCCAAAGGTGACGTAGTGGAGTGCCTTGAAAGTAAGGCACTGATGCCTTTGAACATACACAATTTTTATAAGAATCAATTATCTCTTTTTTCTTATCCTGCTTAACCAATAGTCATCTTTTCCCACCAAAAGTAGGTACAATTCTGTCAGTTATCTCTGTTATGTAAGTCCTTCTTGTTAGCCTTCTTTGTTCATCCTCACAGGGGCTGACTGTGTCTTTGGTGAGTTCTCAGCATCTCCTTATCTCTATCTGCTAGAAGTTACTTATTATGTTGAAAACTTGTTTTATAAGAAAGAAAAGAAAATAAACAGGAATATAGTCTTTCAAAGTATGGAGGATTTGGGACTATAACTATTTTGTGTTATTAGTAATTAATATTGGGTTAATATAGCTTGCTTTTTCACCTTTTAATGTTAGTCTTAGCTGTTGTGAAAGTTTATAATTCTTTTCTAATTGCATGTGTCTGTGCCTGCAACATTCAGCGTTTGGCTGGACTGACAGCCAACTTTTAGCTGACCAAGGTCAACCTTGGCTGCAGCCCTCGGCTGACAACTTAGAGACAGAGAAAATGATTTTATTGTTCTGCCTGAGTATGAGAGCCTGTTCTCACCATTAGCAATTGACACCTATTAGCAATCAATGCAGGCCCAATCCCCATCATGTCTTACAAAGATATTTATGACACCTTGTAAAACAGTCAAACATCTTTGTGTGTGTGTATGGCACTGAGGATTGAACCCAGAGGAATTCTACCTCTGAGATACACCTCCAGCCCTATTTTATT
>PVJS01009594.1:0-49999 GCA_004027185.1 Glis glis
CACACACACGAAGAAGAGGAAGAAGAAATGATATCCACAAGACAAGCATAGGCTAATAGGGAAAAGAAATAATCACAAAACAAAATGTGCAGGGTGTGGTGGCGCACGCTTGTAAATCCCAATACTTTGGGAGGCGGAGACCGGAGGATCCGGGTTCGCGGCCAGCCTCAGCTCGCTCTCTCTCTCTCTCTCTACTTCGTGAGGCCCTCTGCAACTTCATGAGACCCAGTTTCAAAATAAGTATAAAAAATAGGGCCGGGGGTGTAGCGTGGAGGTAGAACGCCCCTGGGTTCAATCCCCGGTACCGCAAAAAAAAAAAAAAAATAGAAATAAGATTTTGTATAAAGACTGAATGTAAAAGATAGCAAAAAATAAATTAAGTGAGAGACCAAAGCAAAGAATTATTAAGGGGTTTTGTTTCTGTTATTATCATTGTAGTACCACAGAATGAACCCAAAGCCTCATGCCTGCTAGGCAAGTGCTCTACTGCTAATCTATATCCCTAACCGCTACCCAGTTCTTTAACAAACAAAAAGAGAAATTATGACACAAAGTTAAAAGCATGCCTAGTGATTCAAGGGTATAATATTCTACTAACAAGGACTACAGAAGAAAGCAATGAAGAGGATGAAAGGGAAGAAATAAACAATCAAAGAAACAATAGAAGAAAATGTCCTCCAGCTGAGGAAAAACTTGGGTCTTGAGAATGAAAGGCCCCAAGGTGCTGAGAAGAGTGGTAAAAAGAAATACACCTATCCATGTCCTGATGAAATTCCTGAGTTAAAATTAAAGTAGAAAATCACACACATACTTGAAGAAAAAAAAACTAAATAACTTTCAACAAAACAAGAAACAGCCAGCCAGGAAACTTATCTGCATCCCCAAAGAAATGCTGCAGGATAAGAGAAAAAGAATTTGAACGTGGAATTTCAAACACAGAAAAAGATCAATTAAGTGTGATAGAAAAAGAAAGACACGTTTAGTCATGAAATGATTCAAAAATTATCCTACTTATCTATCACTTTTGAAAGAATTATTTCTTGATTCAAAGTGAAAAAAAGACATGCATGGATAAGAGAAAATCAACATAGCTATCAGGAAATGTCAAATAAAACATTAAAAAATTAATGGTAACTAATTTCTGATCATGGAAATAAAATTTATGTCATAAGGAAAGGGTTCTAAACATATGTCAAAGCCAGGTATGGTGGCGCACTCCTGTAAGCCCAGTACTTGGGAGGCTGAGACAGGAGGATCGCAGGTTTGAGGACAGCCTCAGCATGTAGTGAGACTCTCAGCAACCTAATGAGACCCTGTCTCAAAACAAAAAAATAAATAAATAAAGGGCCAGGATATAGCTTAGAGGTAGAATGTCTCTGGGTGCAATCCCCAGTACCAAAATAATGAATAAATAATAAATAAAACATATGCCAAATGAAAAGTAAATATCTGAGAGGTGATGAAAGAGCAATTATTTAAAATCTATATCAAAGGTTTTGCTTTGTATGAACAAGTGTAATACATAGTGATTAATTCCCAATGTTGATAGAAAATATGTTTAAATATGCTGATAAAACATTCCATCGTGGGCTGGGGATGTAGTTCAGTGGTAGATTGCTTGCCTGGCATGAGTAAGGCCTTGGGTTCAATCCCCAGCACTCCAAAAACAAAACGAAACAAAAATTCAATGGTGACAATTCCTAGGGTAAATACAGGATATAGAAATTTTGGAGTAGCATTTCTCAGAGTATGGTACACAGACCCTGTGAGAGGTTCCTCAGGTTAGGGTTCCTTTTAGAGGTCAATGAGGAAAAAAACTATATTCATAATACTAAGACATATTTGCCTTACTTACTATACTAACATTTGCACTGATAGTACATAGCTAATGGTTGGAACAAGTTCTGGTTCCTTACAGGCATCAGGGTAGAGACAGGAAACTGTACTTGCAGGGTTATGCTCTTCTTGCCACACATTCAAGTAAAAACAAAACAAACAAATACTAGTTTCATTTTAGAGTTCCCTTTATGAGGTAGTATAGAATATTAAAATTTTGTTTTGTTTTGTGTTCGTGCGGTGCTGGGGATTGAACTCAGGGACATTCTACCTCCGAGCTACACCCCCAGCCCAATTTTATTTTTTATTTTTGAAACAAGGTCTCGCTAGGTTGATGAGAGTCTCACTACTTGCTGAGACTGTCCTCAAACCTGTGATCCTCCTGTCTCAGCCTCCCAAACACTGAGATTACAGGCATGCGCCACCATGCCTGGCTTTCTCTTTAACTTCTAGTATAATAAATATCAATATCACTTGCACAAACACAAGCTCAAACACAACTTTTCAATAACTTCAGAGGGTTAAAAGGATTCTGAGAGGAAGTTTGAGAACCTCCACTCTAGAAAACCACTAGAGAAAAATTATGGAAAAAGAAATGTTGAACAACGAAACAAGATAAACATGGCATAATAAGAACAGTAAAACTTTACATACCTGCAATTGCAATAAATGAAAACGAGTTAGCCCCACCTTTAAAAGAAATACTTTCAAACTATATTTTTTAAAAATACATCCTTTTCTCATTTTTATTTTTACCTTTTATTTTGAATAATTATTATTTTATATGTTCCGGGTACTATCTTAATAATTTACTTTGTTATATAGAACTTAGAATAGTAACAATGGAAGATGAAAATAATAAAAGGAAATCCTTATGCTCATAGCCTAATTTAACAATATCATAGAAATATGTATTTTTTGTTTGTTTGGATCATATTTTATTTTAATAATTAAAAATATATTCTTCTTTAAGCACCAAATGATAGGTAAGAAATGGCCATTTATCAGGCCACTAAACATGGCAATTCATTTCAAAGAATTCTTTTCATACAGGTGAAATTCTCTGATCACTACTTAAATTTAAATCAACACCAAAAAAGATTAAATTTAAATACTATATATTTAAAATTTATAACATACTCTGCTAAATATTTACAGGTGAAAGAATAGCTCTTAATTTTTTGAAAATTAGAACTCAATGATAAAATATGTAGTATGTGTTATGCTATATATATATATATATATATATATATAAAATCTCAGAACTTAGAGGTCATTTCAATTGCTTATATTAGAAATGAATAAAGGCTAAACATTAAAGAGTAAGCATACAGAGGTAAGAAAGGAATAATAGAATTAACACAGAGAGAGTAGAAAGAGGGATATAATAAAGATAAAACTAGAAGTTAATGAAGTAAAAACATGTTAGAAAGGGCAATTTAAGACAAAATTTGGTTCTTTGGAATAGCAAAGAAACTAACAAATCAACAAAGATAATCAAATACTAGAAAATAAAAACAAGACAGAATTGTAGATGTAGCACACATTTTAAAAAGAGTATTATGCATCCTTTTATGCTAATAAATTTGGAAACTGACAAAAAAACATATCTAGAAAAATATAAATAATCAAAATTTATTCAATTTTTTTTGTGGCACTGGGGCTTGAACCCAGGGGCATTCTACTTCTGAGCTACACCGTCAGCCTATTTTATTTTTATTTGGAAACGGGATCTCACTAGGTTGATGAGAGACTCACTGCTTGCTGAAACTGTCCTCGAACCTGAGATTTTCCTGTCTCAGCCCCTAAGTACTGGGATTACAGGCATGTGCCACTATGCCTGTCTAAATTGGAGAGAGAAAAAGAGTAACTTTCCAGTAGAGAAACCTAGCAGCTATGAAGGTGTACCCTGAGGCAATGAGAAAAAAGTCAGACAAACTCAATGTAGAGGCATTCTACTGCATACCTGACAATTGATAACTATTGTATTAAGTGCTAGATTAGCCAGTCTCAGAGAGTGAAGGATTTTATGTTTTCTCTCAAATGCGGAAGCTAGAGAGAAATTGAGAAACAAAGGGGACTTCAGATAAAGGAGAAGAGAGTCCAGTAAAGTAGTGGAAGGGGATTGAGGGAGGGAGGTGGGGTGGGAAAGGAAGCCTGATGAGGGAAACAGCTAGAATAATGCTATGTACATATATGAAAGCATCAATACCCATCTCAGTAACATGTATGAGGAGCAGGAGGGAGCGGGGTGGGATCCGGAGGGAAGCTCACCAAGTGCTGTGTGTATGTATGTTCCTATCACTCTGAACTTCATTATGATGTTTAATTACAATGTACCAATAAAAGTATATTTAAAAATAAGCCTGTGAATAAAGAAATAGATCATTAACCCAAACAAAAATACTAACTTTTAGAAGTGGAACTGTGAATGATTTGTCTTTAGCAATTTTCCTTCAATACTGCTTATACAACTGGATATACATGGAAGAAAAGACCATGTAGCTGATGGAGAAGTATTGGTCTGAAGAAGTGAGCTAAGGAAACTAATAACTTTCTTCCCCATAGCATCTAGAATTCTTGATTTCTCTTCCTCTGCTCCACACATAAAAGCCTGGTCATAGTGGTCTTTATGCAATTCCTCAGTCCAAGACATGAGGCTTCTACTGTGTACCTTTTTCTCTTTACCTGTAGGGAAAAGTTCCCTTTTTATACAGATTTCTACTCTCTGGACCCAACCAGTATATAACACAAAGGTCTATTTAGAAAGAAATGAAAATCAAAAGAGTGACACTTATTTTATGCAACTTCAATTCCTAAACTACTCAGAGGTAGATGTGATCTGCATCTTTATGTATTTGCAGTGCTTGCCAATGGCCTGAGGTACAGCTTGTTTTTGTGCTTATGAATAGAATAGCATGCAAGTGCTCAAAGAAATCTTCATGATTATCCACTCTAAACTTCTTATTTTACAAGCAGGGAAACAGGTCCAGAAAGATAATTCCTAGCAGACACATATTCTTATGGCTAATTCGTGGTGCCTTGTGAACACTTAAGCACTCTTCCATGAAGCTAAAATGAAAATCATATACATCTTTATGCAAAAGTTTCCTTCCTCCCTCCATAACTCCTGCCCTTAATTTCATTAATTCATGCAAATAATCTCATCAACAGAGATACCTCTAAAAGCTAGCGACAACTGCATCCCAGGCTCATACTTTGAGATCTCTTTTTTCTCTTGTTTTTTTTTCCATGATAAGCTCTAATCCCTTGATATATGAGTCCAGGCATAAAGATGTAATAAACATTGTATCGTGGAAGGTATTTTTGTTTATCTGTTGTTATATTGCAGTACTGAAGATCGACCCAGGACCTCATGCTTGCAAGGCAAGCACTCCATTACTGAGCTACATCCCCCAGCCTGAAGGTTTTGTTTTGCTTTCGTGTACTGAAACACTGCTACAAAAACCTAGAAAATTAAGATAACATTCACCCAACAGATCTTAACTGAACCCCTACCATGGGCTGGTTCTGCTCTGAATCCTAGGATACAGTAATGAAAAAGATGATCCACTCTGCCCTGGTGAAACCTTTACAGATGAATATGCTACTGTGGATATGACAAGTGTTGATGAAGGAAAAGCACAAGGAGTTAGGAGAGAATATGACATGGGGATCTTACAGTGGCCATGAGGAATCTGCTGCCTGGCTTTAAATCTGTCACCACATTGGTGCAGAAGTCACAATTCCCCATGGGCTGCTCCCAGTCAGTGATTGTGCATGGCAGGATACTAAAGCGAGTATGTTCTTGGGAGACAGGGGACACCTTGGATGGCTGACAGTGACACCAAGATCCCCTACCCCACGGCCTTGCTGAGCCTTCTTTAGAATGCGCAGCACTCTTGGAGTTTCCACACAACGTGCCCTCTCTCTCCTTCCCTGGGGGTCAGATTTGGTGCCAGTCTCACAGCTCTCCCTTCCTTTTCCAGATTCCACCACATCCCATCCCACAGGTGGTGCCCCCTAATACAATTCATGCATGTTTAATTCCATTTTGGAATATTTATCTGGAAGAACCTAGACTAACACAGGGCCTAATTTACATTGAGATGGGGTTGTTTAGGATTGGGTTACTAGGGAAGAGACAGGAACTGAGACTTACAAATAAGGAACAATTAAGCTGGGTGCAGTGGCACACACTTGTAACCCCAGTACCTGGGAGGCTGAGACAAGAGGATCGCAGGTTTGAAGCCAGCCTCAGCAATTTAGTGAAGCTGTCAGCAACTCAGTGAGACCCTGTTTCCAAATAATAAAATAAAAAGGGTTGGGGGTATAGCTTGGAGGTAGAATGCCCCTGGGTTCAATCCCCAGTACCTCAAAAGAAAAAAAGAACAATTAATTAGATGAGAAAAAAGGGAAAGAGAGTTTGGAGGACACTATAAGAACAGCATGTACGAGGTCCCAGAGGCAGGGCAACTTCTCCCAATGCAGGAATTTAAAAAAAGGACCATATTTCTGGGCCATGTATCAAGAAGGAAGAGAGAGAGCAGTGTCTGAAGAAGCTTAAGATATAAGAGGAGGGCAAATTATACAAGGATTTGTAATTATTTTTTTTAATTTTAAGTGCACAGGGTAGAGATGCAGGATCTTTAGCAAGGAAACAACTTGGTGAAATGTGTTGTGAGAAGATTACTCTGGCCACAATGAATGGGTTGAAAAGAAAAGAGGTTGTAAGAAAACAAGAAGGAGGCTACTGAAAAGAGCCAGGAAAGATGAATTCAGGATTACTTTCTACATAATTACAAAAACTCATTTTCATAGGGTCTCCCTGAAGATTCCAGCCTGCTTTTCTTTGTCTCAAGGCATTCGATAGTGGATGCTTTTTTCTTCAGTTACCGAGGTACAAGTCTTAACCTTCACTATCTTTGTACAAGTGCGTACTACATCTTATTCTATTTGTAATCTCACATAACATGTGAATTAGTTTATAGACTTCAAAATTAACAGATATAATCAGTGGCAAAATGTTAAGATTCACCTCCATCATTAATAGATAAGGAAATAGAGACCTACAAAGGTTACACAAGGAAGTAATAGAAAATCTACACAAAATCCACACGAAGCACATTGATCACACAAGCTATTCCTGTTATAAAATGAAATAAGGCAAATAAATAGACTTTACTGTGTAATAAATTTGATCTTGGGGTTAGAAGTGTAGCTCAGTGGAGAGTGTTTGCCTAGCATGTGCAAAGCCCTGGGCACTGCAAAAATAGACAAATAAATAAATTTGATCTAAAACAAAAATGCTGTAAATCACAAAAATGAGTTAAACTTTATTTTTTATTAGAATTTAGATGGGCTTCTGAGGAAACTAACAGAAAAATTTAAACCGGTTTTTCTTTTTTTCTCTTAGGGATGAATCAGAAGAACTCAAAGTTACTCCTCCCGTCCTAGATCTGTGCCTGACGTTAAAAATACTCTAATTTTGAAAAAATGTTTCTTAACAGTGGATATAAGGAAAAATCTTTTTATTTGTACATGTATGTTTAAGTGCACATACATGTATATATGCATATATCCTTATAAATAAATACATAGATATGTGTGTCTCATACTTAGGGTTGGTGGGGAGTGATGTGAGTGAAGGGGAGTAGTATGCAAGTGAGGAATAAGAAAAAGGGGCAGGAGGCACAAAAACACACTGTATAATATAAATTATGTGTGTATGTCAAATTTTACACAAAAACTTTAAAGACAGGAAAGAAGGGAGGAAGGGAGGGAAAGAGGGGATTGAGAGTGTTTCTCTTCCAGTAAATGATGTTGGGCAGATAGTCAAGAAGTTTGGCTTGTGCATTGGTTTATTTAAATTAGACCCTTAAACTAGTCCATTAAAAATATATAGAGAGACAAAATTCAGTTAAGTTTCATATCCAACCATATTCGAAAATACAGAAAAATATATAGATGAATTTTTAATCTGACCTTGGATTTGGAATTACTTGGGCATAAATAAAGGGAAGAATCCATGAAGAAAAAAATAATAACTTTAATTACATAACATTAAAAATCAATACAGATTTTAGGTGAAAATCATCAGAGTAAGGCTATATTATAAATCTTCTCTCCCATAAGACCTAAAAAGGAAACAAAAAACAGTGTGTGTGTGTGTGTGTGTGTGTGCGTGTGTGTACACAAGCATGCATAAGTCTTAAAAATTTACCAGCTGCACATTGAAGGTTCACAACCCCATGTCATACATTCCACAGATGGGGCTAAAGACAAGAAACAAAAGATTGTCATACCAATCTTTTGTTGTGCTTCACCGAGAGCTGCAAAGGAGATAGAGTTAAACCAACAAATTATAGAAAGTTCTTGCTAATATCCTCCCAATATGGAGGGAAGCCTAAAGAGGAGTGAATAACTGTTTGGAAGAGGCTCCGAGATCAGCCACCCTCCCACACACCACCACCATCTGCATTCCATCAGCAGAGATGAAAAGAATTTGGGGTCTTTCCAATCTGGAAGAAGAAAGGAGAAAAAATGCAGAGTGATCCCAACCATGTGGGCTGTTGTGGGCTAAGACTGAATTGCCCTACATTGAAGGGACATTGATTCGTGTGTAAAAAGGTCATATGTTATATTGGTGACAAACAGGGAGACACTGGTAGAAATAGCCAAGAAGAGAACCAGGAGCCCATAGAATGGTTATCATATAACCAAGCACATGAGGAAGGACCAGACTCAAGGTGGAGCTCCACCAAGTGCAGAGAAGATTTTGTGTGGACATCACTCCAGGGGGCCCTGGCAGTGCCACCCTTCCCCGTACGAATGGCTTTATAGTCGGAAAAGTCACATACAGTCTAGTAAGCACAGGTCAGAGACAGGAAGATATGTGACATAAGTGTCTCCATCTTGGGGGAATATGTGCAGAGAAGCTCAGAGAAAGAGCTGGGCAGTGGACAAAGAAGGAGATGACAGGGGACAAGCCTGCATTATAAATGAAGAATACCATGTCAGGACTGAAAGCTCTAGAACTTTCAGGGTCCTGCAGACACATTGGCTCTCCTGTGGACTGTGTGATATGATCATTGTGAACAAGCCTGGGGTTGGTGAGCCCATGTCGCCTGTCTCTTACCTGGTGTGGCTGGGGCATGGAAATGTGGCATTCTCCAACCCAGCTTCACCTGTACCAGGCAGATGCTAGCCAAACCTGCCTGTTAGAAAGAAGCATAAGCTCTTCAGGAATTCTACCTGCTTAATTACTATGCTTGCGATACTTCTGTCAGACAACTCCAAACAGACTTGAAAGTCTGACAGAAAACCAAATGTCAGTGCTGTACTTTTTATATTATTTGACCCTCTGAGAAGGCCTCATCTTATCTGCTACATACATTTTTCAGGAAAATGAACATTTTTAAAAATTATACAGACTCCCCAAAAACTGTCAGAATATTGCCCGATAAAGACATCTTGCAAAGCCGAATCAAATATAATGGGGAGACTGATTTATTTGGCAGCAATTTGAGGCCAGTGGATTTGAGGGCACAGTCCTTTGCCCTGGTGGCTTTGTGACATGGTGGGGTTACTCTGGCAGCTGTCTGGATACCTTCCCTGCCCTCTTTGGTCCATCCAGAGGGTTAGACCCAGTGGAAGAAGGAGTCATTGGTTAATCATCCCCAGCAGAAATTACAAAATTTAACAGAACTGAAGACAAAATGGTAGATGTGTCGGTTCATCTTGGTTGTAAACTTGACTGAACTGAGACACACCTAGAAAATCAGTAGAGCACACTTCTGGATGTGTCAGTGAGGGTGTTTCCAGAAATGATTAGCATGTGAATTGACCCTGAATGTGGGCAGCACCATCTGATAATCTGGGGCCCTGGATGGAGCACAAAGCAGAAGGTGGAACCTCGCCCACAGTCTCACTCAGCTCTTCTTGAGCCCATGCATTTTTTGCTGCTGTCATTGCCTATGGGCATCAGACTCCAGGTTCTTCAGCCTTTGGATGCAAATTTCACCAGTGACTCTCCAGGGAGCTTCCTTCAGCCTCAGACTGCAGCTGCATCCTTGGTCCCTCTTGTTCTGAGGCTGCAGCTTCTTGGAATGAACAGCTACTGGTTCTTCAGCCTGCAGATGACATTGTGGAACCATCCAGCCTCTGATCATATAAGTCAATTTAATAAAGCCACTTTTATAAATATATGTACATGCTGTTGGTTCTGTTCCTCGAGAGAACCCTAATACAGTAAATAAATACATTAAGACTCTTTGAAGGTAAGAAAACTTCCTCTTGGGGGAGGGGCGAGGGGGAAGACTGTTGAAAGCTCCAAATGAAGCTTCACGATAATTTTCCACTGGGAACTATTCATAGGACTTCAACATCCTCTGGTTCCTTTTTCTTTTAACCCTAGTGACTGAGAGGCATAAGAGTGGAAATAGGAAATGCAAGCAACCAAAGCGACTGTCCCCAGCAGAAGCAGAGGTTCTAGGACTCTGGTCAAGTAAGGAACTGACCTAGAACCCAAAGGCATCCCACCTCCACAGGAAGAGGATGCTCTCCTGCAGATGTGGAGAAAACTCAGGACAAAACATTTTCCCAAGGCACACCAAGCCAAGCTTTTCTACCTGCCACATCTTCGCAAGCCCAGTCTCCAAGCTGGCTTTGAAAGGATGTGCAAAAACCTCAGATGAGCAAACAAGGCAAACTAACTGGGGGAGACGGGAGGGAAGGGGAGGGAAACAAACTGGTGCACAGGACGGACATACACAAAGATATCAAAGTCAACTAATATACTGAAAACAGGAAGGAGGGAAGGGGGAGCCGGGGGTGGGATTTGGGGGAGGGCTAATTGACCGATGAGTGCATGTATATGTTAGCCACCCTGAAATCCTTCAAGATGTATGATTGCAATGCACTAATAAAATTTAAAAAAAAAAGAAAGGATGTGCAAACAGATCTCAGCTGGCAAAAAAAAAAAGAATGAAAATAATGCAGTCATGCAAGTAAAGCGTGGTATAGCCAAATCTTTATTTTCATGGTTGGAAGTCAATAGATGACATCTAAAGTGGATAGCTCAAGAAATAGCAGTATGAAATACTGAGACAGCCTCAGCAACATAGTGAGACTCTCAGCAACCTAGTGAGATCCTGTTACAAAACAAAAAATAAAAAGGGCTTGGAATAGAATCCCTCTGGGTTCAATCCCCAGTACCACCACTAAATAACTTTAAGGTTCATTATCATTAAGACTTCTCTGATAGATTCAAGTGGTTCCAGCTCAAGTCCCTCACCAAGGAGAAAGGAAGCTCAGGCTAACGGGTGTAAGTACCAGGTTTTTTGGGCGTCCCACATGCCTGACACCCACCTCTCTCCTGCTCTAGCCTCCAAACTATCAGCATGCTGGGGCAGAGGGAAGCTGTGTTAGAATGCTTAAACTGCCTGTCATTGAAATCTTGTGTACACACAAACTTATCAGAGTCAGTCACTACACTGAGCACGGAAAGGAGGGAAGGGGGAGAGAATAGGGTGGGATTTGAGGGAGGGCTAAATGAGCAATGTGCATGCTTCTGATACCCTGACACTTATCAAAATGTATAACTACAATGCACCAATAAATGTAATAAATAAAAAAATTTAATCTAAAAATTAAAAAAAAAAACAAATCTGCCCAATGACATCAGGCCTCTGTTTCAACAGAGACTCCAAGGAACAGCAAAAGCCAAAAAGACAAGAGAGATCCAGGCTTCCTGCTCCCATTTACTTTTTCTTTCTTTATTTTTTTCCTGACTCTATAGTAACCAGGAATGAAACCTTGATGTAAGATGAATTTATCAGTGGAGAGATGGCACCTGGGGAGAGGAAGAAGGAGAGGGAGAGAGAGAGGGAGAGGGGAAAAAGGCTTTCTAGAGATGGGAGCATGGAAGGGGTATTGAGCTGCTGAGACATTACAAGGGATATTTTTATTTGTACCCAAAGTCGATGAAGTAGAACAAGTGATTGCACACATCCCACTTGGGTGAGGGCGTACGTGTGTGTGTAATATATACATATACATACACATTACACATACACATACACATATACATATAAAGACAGAGGAACAGAAAGCGAGAGATAAATAAAGACAGAAGAAAGGGAAGGAGGAAAGAAAGAAGGAAGAGGGGTAGGAAGAGGCAGGGAAGAGGCAAGGCAAAGAGGAAGAAGGAGAGGATGAGAGGAGAAAGAAAAGAAAGGCTTGGGAGAGAGAGGAAGGAGAACAATAAGTAACGGTACTTACAGGTTGATTCTCCTGCCCTCAAATGTAAATGGCTCACCCAATATCTTTCTGCCTCAACATCTCTGATAACAAGAAATGGCTGCCCTGAACAGTAGCTGGTTGAGTGCACCAGGATGAAGTGCTAAGCGTCAAGAGATGCCCTTAATGGCAGCCTCACGGGTGCTCCCTGTAGTTTCCCAGCTACTGGGGAGGAGCTGCCCAAGGCCCAGCGCCCCCAGGGGCTGCTCCCAGACAGTGACTGAACTGGCACAGATTCCAAGGCAGACACAGGACTCCCCAGAGGGCACAAAGAAGAGGAATTCCAAGGCAAGAGATGCTTTCTTAGACTTCTGTGCAGAAAGAAGCTCGCACCTAATTTCCCCTTCCTCTCTCCAGCACTGAGCGTCAGAGGCCCCAGGCTCTGCCTTCCCAGCTCCCCCCACACCCGCTCAAATCCTAGTGTGCTCCATCTCATCATGGTGTACACTACCTGGAGGACTTGGACTGAGAAAAAATGTCTTTGTTTTCACCTGTCTGCCCCAGTTCTATCTGCAGGAATCACTGTATAAATCTACTCTCCTGTGGCCCCAGTTTTCTTAGTCAAGTATCAATAAAGGCAGTGGTAAGCTGTCGTGTGTGCGTGTGTGTGTGTGTGTATGTGTGTGTGTGTGCATGTGTGTGTCCGTGTATGCATTCATAAGTGTGTGGATATGTGTGTAAGGGTGGGGCAGGGGGGAAGGTGATGGTAAGAGAGCGAGAACCTGATGAAGGGTGAGAAGTCACACCTCTGATACAAAGGAGATCTGAGACTGATTTCTTCCCTTAAAATACAAATGCTAAGACTTGGCCTCTAGTCCACAGCCTGAAAAGACAAAGGAAGCATAGAAGAAATCGAAAGGTTAGTCAAGGACCTTTATAGGCCCAGGCAACCTTCAAGGAATAGCTAATTCCAACATTGTTTGAACTACTACAGAGTATAATAAAACACGGTACATTTCCCAACCCATTCTAATCAGCTGGCATAACACGGATATCAAAATGCAGCAAAGAGAGCACAAGCCCACAGACACACACAACCCGACACAAGATCAATGTCGATTCCAACAACAGCTAACATTTATTGACTGTTTACCATGTCTCATGAACTGTTCTAAAGGTTATGTATCTTACCCCAAAGTTGGGAGGTAAGATCTCTTCCTATTATTGCTTTTCATAGAGGAGAAACTGAGGCACAGAGAGACCGAATAAATTTCTCAAGGTCACACCAATAGTAAGCAGTGGGACTAGGATGAATATAGAAATAAAATCCTCAGTTAAAAAGTATGCATCAGAGCCCGGTGCTGTGGTGCATGCCTGCAATTCCAGCACCTGGGAGGCTGAGACAGGAGGATCGCAGGTTTGAGGCCAGCCTTAGCAACTTAGAGAGACCCTGTTTCAAAATAAAAATAAAAGAGGGTTGGGGTGTAGCTTGGAGGTAGACTGACCCTGGGTTCAGTCTCCAGTACCAAAAAAAATTAAAAATATGCAATATGACCAATTCCTTGAAGATTACCCTTCATTTACATAGTGCTGTATAGGTTTCCTGGGGTAAAGCCATTATTTGTACTTTGCAAATATTAGACTTCCTAATCACACAATCCTTAAATTTAAGCCTCAAGAACATTTGTAAAAATAGAAGAAAGCATAGCATGGATCATACAAAATCCTAGATAATTTAAGAATGTGTTTAAAATAATGAGTTCAACCTTCTACTGGAATTAAATGCTTTTTCACCCTTAATCAGTAGCCAAACTAAATTCTAGCCAAACTAATTAAATTTCCTTCCCATACCCTCTCTGCTAGATTCGTAAAGGGGGGTTGGAAGGGAATAACAGATAGAAAAGTTTAACCAGAAGAGAGAAACTGAAGAAAATTGCCTCAATAATTCACTAAATAATGACTCCTGATTAATGCAGCTGGCCCTAATGCCACCAACACCTGTTTAAAAATTCCTCGTCATGCTGGATGTTTTAATATTGTATCTCAGTTTAGAAAAAAAAATCTCACATTAGTTCCATAAATTGCAAGTTTCAGCAGATGTCACCTTTAACTCTATAAAAGATATTCAGATAACAGAAAACACAAATAGATGTTTTAATCTGTAGCCCTAGAAAAGTTTCAATATAAAGTTTAATTACAGAGCTCTGGAGATTCATCATCAAAAAGTGACTTCATTTGAAATTGCACTACTATTTAGATAAGCAACCAAACCCTTTCTTAATCACTAAAAATAGGCAAAAAAAAAAAAAACTAAAAAGGATGAAATCCTGTCCAAACCTGAGAAGTGAAAAATAATGGCAGGTTTAAAATAAAGCGGAAGCTGGGTGTGGTGGTGCACACTTGTAATCCTAGTACTTGAGAGGCTAAGACAGGAGGACTGCAGGTTCAAGGACAGCCTCAGCAAGTAGTGAGATCCTCAGCAACCTAGTGAGACCTTGTTTCCAAATAAGAAATAAAATCAGTCTGGGGGTGTAGCTCGGAGGTAGAATGCCTCTGGGTTCAATTCCCAGTACCACAAAAAATGATGATGATGATAATAATAATAATAATAAATAAGGCAGAAACATTGAATACTAACTATCTTGTCTCATTCTAACCCTGATTATCTGAAGGATGGAAGGTAAATGTGCAATTTCATTTTTTTCTCATTTAGGTTTTTTTCTAATTACATATTCAAACCTTAAACCAGAAACCCCTTTTCATTATGTGTGTGTGTGTGTGTGTGTGTGTGTGTGTGTATGTATGTGTGTGTGTGTGTTACTGGAGGTTGAACCCAGGGGCATTCTACCTCTGAGCTACACCCTCAGCTCTATTCTATTTTTTAGTTTAAAACAGGGTCTAAGTTGCTGAGGCTGGCCTCGAATCTGCAAGCCTCCAGGCTCAGCCTCCACACCCAGGTCCCCTTTTCATCTTTGAGGTCTCAGTGCCCAGCAGGTACCGAGCCCTGGGCCTGGACTCCAGGTGCTCAATACACCACACAGTAAATGTGTGTGTGGTGGGGGGGGGTATTGTCGAGATACATTTATCCTGAGTTCATTCATCTACTTAGAAATAGGGATTCCATCCCTCAGTTAAATTCCCTGAACTTACAGTCTCGGGGAACTGGAAATGCTGATCTGAGTCATGGCTTTTACTGCCAAAGGATGAGAGCTGAGAATTAGAGATTATTCTTAGGCTCAAACACTTGTCCTAAGAGAAGAGATTATGGCTCAACACACCCCTAATAAACTCTTTGTCCAGAAAGTAAACCCTCTACAGCAGAACTCTCAAAACCCCAAGGGCTTTTACAATATCAAAATACTCAATAAATAAACAAACATAAAGCTCTACTAAGGTGGAAAATACTTGAGGGGGTGGGGACATAGAGCCCTGGTAGAGCAGCTGCTCAGTATATATAAGGTCCCAGGTTAGATCCCCAGCACCAAAAACAAAACAAAACAAACAAACAAAAAGGAGATACCCTTAAGGAAATGGGAAAAAGAAATGCAATTCAAAACAAGTTACCATTTTAACCTATCCAATTGGCAAAGACTAAAAAGAAAGTAACATGCATTTTTGGAGAAGGAGTGTGGAATCCTACTCTCTCAGATACATTGTGGGTGGGAGTATTAATTAGGAGGAATTATCTGGATGACAATTTGGAAATATGAACCAAATGCCTTCAAAAAGTACATGCCTTTTGATCAAGAATTCATGGGATGAATTTAAGAAGTGTGCAAAGATTTAGCTATAAAAATAATTCAAGGAGCTGGGCGTGGTGGCGCACGCTTGTAATCCCAGTACTTTGGGAGGCAGAGACCGGAGGATCCGGGTTCGTGGCCAGCCTCAGCTCGCTCTCTCTCTCTCTCTCTCTCTCTTTCTCCCTGTCTCTCTCTCTCTCTACTTAGTGAGGCCCTCCGCAACCTCGTGAGACCTGGTTTCAAAATAAAGTATAAAAAATAGGGCCGGGGGTGTAGTGCGGAGGTAGAACGCCCCTGGGTTCAATTCCCGGTACCGCAAAAAAAAAAAAAAAAAAATTCAAGTATTGACTTTCATAGTAAAAAAACCCGAAAACACTAAAAGTACAACAGTGGAGAAACAGTTTGATTAATTTGAATATTTTCATTCAATGTAAAACTATGGGGCAATTAAGAATATTTATCAGCACGCCTGTAATCCCAGGACTTCGGAGGCTGAGATAGGAGGATTGCAGATTTGAGACCACCCTCAACAACTTAGCTCAGCAACCTAGTGAGACCCTGTTTCAAAATAAAAAATAAAATAGGGCTAGGGCTAGGGATGTAACTCAGAGGTAGACTGCCCCTGGGTTCAATCCCCAGTATCACAAAAAAAAGAAAAAGGAAAGAAAGAGAAAGACTAGTAAATGCCAGTTAACTAGCATTAACTAGAAAGTGCAGAATGCAATGAATGCTGTAAAAAAAAGGTGGATCATAATTTGCATACTCTTTTATAAGCATGCATGCACATATTAGGAACTATAAGACAATACATGAAGTATAAACAAGGTGCTGGAATTCTGCGTGAATTTTCTTCTCTACAATTTTCTCTAATTTCCAGTTTTCCCTCAGGAGCATATATTATTTTCATAATCAGAAAATAAGGCTTCCCAAAAAATGCTTCTTAAAAATGAAAATGCAAAACTGTATCCTTAAACAATTGCAATTAAAGTGAGCCTGGGCAATAACATTGAAAGCCATGAGGCAGGTCACTTAGAAGTGCTTCAAAACAGTGATTTATAAAATAATCCATTCAATACATGGTGCAATAAAAATCTCAGAATCATGAAAGCATTTCCAACTTCTCCCATTCTCCAGGAATATTTGGTATAACAACCATGTCAATAGAGTCTGGTTAGCCATGGAAGTTCTGAATAACATGTTCAGTTCTGTTCATTGGCCAAACATTCATGAGAGAGTACATTGCAATGGGAAAACTCAGAACTTGGAACTAAATATGTCCTAGGATTCAACCATACAGGTTTTCATTGTTTAGGAAAGATCAGGAAGGCAAAAAAGCATACAAGTCTTTTAAATGAGGAAAAACAAGGCAAACGATACAACTACTACTCCAGTTCTTTTCAACTAGAAGCAGTCAATGAATTGTGTCCCAAGATTTTGGGGCCAACTCAGTTTTCAAGTTTGTGTTTTGGTGTGGCTGAATATAATACACACCACACTTTATAGGTTGTTTACTAAAACGAAGGTAAACACAGGATTAAAAAGACAAATACCATAGCCCTTCCCTCAACTCCTTCCCACAAATTCCGTAAGGATGTGTGCCTTTATTTAGACTCTCAACCTCCAAAGAAGATAATGACTTTTTGAAAGCATAAGATACAATATCTGGGACCTGACAGGTTTCTGTATGGAGGAGGGGAGAGGCAGGTAGGACTGGGAGATAAAGCGGCAATTGCAAATCTCACTTGTGAACACACAACTGAAAAGAATGCCTACTAGTTCCTGTTTTGCAAACTGTTGATTTCTACAGCTTTAGTTGTGCTCCCATTTTACAAAAGTTCACTCCACTTTTTTTTTCTCCCTGTGGTACTGGGGATTGAACCCAGGGGCATTCCACCTTCAAGCTACCCCCATCCCCTTTTATTTTTCATTTTGAAACAGGGTCTCGCTCAGTTGCTGAGGCTGGCCTGGAACCTGGGATCCTCTTATCTCAGTCTCCCATGTACTGGGATTACAAGCGGGCGCCACCACGCCAGGCCACTCACTATTTTTTAAAATCTCTTCACCACTACCCCACCACTACCTTGACATGATTTTGGCAATGTCAATGATTCTACAAGGCCATTTTTCTCCACCAAGTTCACATCAGGTACGTCTTGTTCCCTACTATAGATGCTCCTTGGATAGGCTGATAAGCAAATAAGTTGGTGTTTGCAGCAAAGCTTCCTTCAAGGTGCCTGCAGTGAGTCCATGATGCAATCCCCTGCAGCTCAACTAACAGACTCAGGCTTGACCTGTGCACCAGCTTGTAGAGCAGTTAGATGAGTCACGAGCTCATCCCTCAGGGGAGAAGCGAGTCTACGTTATGAAAAAAAGTTATGAAAAATCATAAAAACTCAAAATTGCCTATGCTGCTTTTCATTTTGAAGGGAAGTCATATCCCAGCCTCTCCCAGTCTCTAAAACAAAACAAAAAAAGAAAGAGAGTGAGAGAGGAAGGAAGGAAGGAAGGAAGGAAGGAAGGAAGGAAGGAAGGAAGGAAGACACTTGGAGCCAATCCCAGGTTTCTTCCCGTCCAGGTGGGACTTGAGGCTGTAGGGAAGGCAGCCTCGCCTGCGGAGAATTTTCTTCAAGGGAACCACACAGGTGCACACAGCCCACTGAAAGCAATAAGCTGAGCTTCTCCCACTCTTAGTCTCTCAGTCAACCCCAACTTCTAACTATAATAAGGTCAGAAACTCTGACACCTACTTGTGCTATTTTGAGAAATAATTGGATTTAATACTTGGGTTTAAACACAAATTCAAAAGACAGGATTGATTGTCGAAACCCCCATCTGACCATCTACAACTAGGGAGGAACAGGCTGGGGGTGGGGCTGTTGTCCTTGGGGCCTGCCACCATGGGTCAGAGAGGGGAGAGAAGGGACTTCTGCTGAGGATCCTACCTAGTCAATTCTACCTGGACCAAGCAAACAGGCAGGCTTTTTCATTTTATTTAGGATATGTGTGTTATTTTAAATGTCTCCATGGCAAAAATGACTATTTTTACAAATAACCTTTAAATTTTTTCCTTAATTACAAAAGCAGCACAAGCTCACTTCAAAAAAACTAGGTAAAGCCAGGCATGGTGGTACACTCTCGTAATCCCAGTACTTGGGAGGTTGAGACATGAGGGTCTCATTTTCGTGGCCAGCCTCAGCTACTTAGTGAGGTCCTCTGCAACTTAGTGAGACCCTGTTTCAAAATAAAGAATAAAAAATAGGGCTGGGGGTGTAGCTCGGAGGTAGAATGCCCCTGGGTTTAATTCCCAGTTCCACAAAAAAAAAAAAAAAACTAGGTAAATAGAGAAGCACAAGGGAGACACAGAAGTAGCTGCATTTTCTCTGTGCAGAGAACAAACCTCTTTAACCTTTTATGTTTATTACTTATTCTTCATTTTCTATGCCTATAAACACTGTACTAATTGCACTACCATATCTCATGAACATTTTCTTCTGCTATTAAATATTTTTGACAATGTGATTTATAATGTTTGCATAGTATTCCATAATCTCACTTAGCTGGGACCAACCCTGTGTAGCCAGGCATTTAGAGTTTTTCTAATTTTTCACTTTCAAAACTAATGTTGCCATAAAGAACAAAATAATGTGATTTGAAGGAAAATGGATGGAACTAGAGAATATTATGCTAAGTGAGATCAGCCCATCTCAGAAAGTCAAGGGTCATATATTTTCTCTCATACATGGAAGCTAGAACAAAAATAAGAAGCAAAAGCTTCTTCAGCCAAATGAGGAGAGAAACCAGTAGGAAAGTAGAAGGGGATTGGGGGAGGGAGGTGGGGAGGGGAAAACAAGGAATGGGGAAGGGAACAGTTCAAATAAGGCTAGGTCCATACAAGAAGGTTTCACTACCAATCTCACTAACATGTATGGAGAGGGAGGCAGGGGGAGGGAGGGGGCACATTTACAGAGGGAAATACGTCAAGTGATACGTGCATGTGTGTTTGTATCGCTGTGAATCTCACTATGATGCATAATTACATTGCACCAATAAAGTATAAAAATAAAGAATTATGCCTTTTGCAAACAAACGAAAAACTAATGCTGCATTTATCCTTGAGATAAATCCCTAAGATAAATCCCTAAAACTAGAATTCAGGTATGGACAGGTAGATCCATTTCAACCAGTTTTACCAACCTGCCTTCTAAAAAGTTGTTAATAATTTATTATCCTTCAGTATCAGCATTTTCCTCAATCTTGACTGATTTTACAGGGGGATTTAGACCATTTATATCTTATATAACCTGCATTCCCTGGATTATTAATAAAACTTTATTAATTAACAATATTTATTTAATAACAATATTTATTCAATAACAATGTTTATTTAATAATATTTATTTATTAACAATAGTTATTTATTAACAATATTTATTTAACAATATTTGTTATTAATAAAGCTAAATTATTATTACTAATTTAATATAATTATTTAATAATTAAAATATTAATTAACAATTAATTAACAATTACCCATTTATTGATTGATAATGTTTATTAACAATGTTTATTTATTAACAATATTTATCTAATAATATTTATTTATTATGAATAAGGCTAAATTATTATTATTAATAAAGCTAAATACTATCTCACCACTTCCATAACTTTTGTGAATTGTCTACTCATGTTCTCTGACCATATTTCTATTATGGCACCTGTCCTTTATTAAAATGTTTTCAAAATATGGAAGATATACATAATTTTTTTAAAGTATACACCAAGGCTTGTGGACTCTGGAGAGACCCTAGCACCAGAGCAGGCACCTGGCTCAGAGTCCAGCAGAGGATGAAGCGGACATGCTGCAGTTACTTCTTCCCAGACCTGATCCGAGGGTCACAGGGAAGTAGCTCCCTTCAAGGAGAAAATACTCCCCAACCAACCACTAGCCCACCCAAGTCCATCAGATGGAAAATACTTAAACACATTTTTATACATTTGGGAAGGGGTAGCAGAGAAAAGGGTGGAAGATAGAGGGGAGAGTTGAGGAGAGTTGAGCTAACTGGATGGAGAGAGGTCTTACGGGGAGTGGGGTGAGAATCACAGGTAGAAAGCTGATCCCCAGAGGTGAGAAAGGGCAGTTCTTCTATTGAGAAGGGAGCAAAGTTGAGGGTGGATACATGTGAGAGACGGGAGAGGGATGACGATTGGAAGAGGAAATTGAAAATGTTTCAGTGCAAAGATCTCTAATTCCTTCTGGAAATAAGAGACAGGTGCTAAGATTGGGTAGCAGGTAGGTGGTTAGGTGTGCAAGGAGAGAAGGAAAGTACTTTTTTATACCTTTATTATTGTGTTATAGTCTCACATCATAATGTAGTTCATAGTGAAGGTATTGAGAGGTTAGACAACAAGAGAACACTAGAGACCATGTTGTGTTGAGTACCCACAGCCATACACCTACCTGGCTGTGTGATTCTTCTTCCTGGACTCAGGTGCAGGCTCAAAAGAGGAGGGGGATTAGGACTGTCCATGGGGGGAGTTTATGACTGAAGGACAGCAAGGCAAAAAGGTAAATGATGTAAAAAGAATGTTGGTAAGAGGTCTTGATGTGTTGGACAATAGTATCTACTAGGGAAGGGTAAAAACCAGAAGGATGATGGAAAGAGTAAAGTGGAAAGGTCACTGGACTGGAGATCCTGAGGAGTTAGAAGAATGCAAAGATTAAACCATGCACCAGTTCCTCAATCCTTTGAAATAATCCAAAAGATCCAAAGTACCTTTCCTAATGCACTGAAACTCACCAACAGATATGAAAAAGTAAAAACTTACTCATTTTCTGATTATTACCTTCTCAAAACCAGTTAAAACACCTATGGCATTAAAGTTCTTTTGCCATCAAAAAAGAAAAAATAAATAAAAAGACCGGGTATGGTGGGTCACATCTGTAATCCCAGTACTTAGGAGGTTGAAACAGAAGGATTGCAAGTTTGATGCCAGCCTCAGCAACTTAGCGAGAACCTCAGCAACTTAGTGAGACCCTGTTTGAAAATTTAAAAATTAAAAAGGAGGGGGAGGGGTCTAGGGGTATAGCTCAGATATAGAATGCCCCTGAGTTCAATCCCCAGTACCGAAAAAAATAAATAAAAATAAAAAGTATTCTTCAATATGGGAACCATCTGGGGGCTGCTCACAAGAGAAAATCAACTTCAGCAAGGAACACAGGAGGATACCAGAGGAGACTTTATTCCTGTCCTAAGAGAATGACGGTTGTGTGCTCTGAAGTGAAATGACATATCAGCTTGTACTTGCAGTGAAACTGCTGCTACTGTTCCTACCCTTATATTATTTCATACCTCTTTTCTAAACACATACCAAACTATTGGCTTGGCAATATTTTATGACAGTGGGTGTCCCTGAATTGTGTTTAATTAAAAAAAAGGAGTAGGGAGAGGGAGAAGGGGGGAGATGAGAAAAAGGAAGGAGAAGGAAAGAGGAGGTAGAGGAGCAGGCAGGGAAGGAGGAGGAGAGAAAGGAAGGGGAGGAGAAGGAGGAGAGAGAAAGAAGGGAGGAGAAGGCGGAGGAGGAAATGGAGAACAGAGGACTGGGGAGGAGGAGAAAAAAGGGAAGAATGAGAAGAAGGAAGGAGGAGGAGGAGAAAAGGGGGAGGGAGGAAGAAGGTGAAGGAGTCATCCCTTTCACCTACTTAAAGTTTTCAGCTCACTAAATTTTACTCAATGTTCCGATCATTCAGCTATTGCCTCACCGTCTCTCCAAGAGCCTGCCCCAGAGAATAAGTCACTTCCTGGGCCCCTTTAGGAAGAAGTTCTCAGAGTCCCTGCCAGCCTTTTTTATCTGATTTTCTCCTGTACCACTTGTCTACCAGCTCAGTGAGGCCCAGCATGAGAGAGTTCTCTAGTTAAACCATTGATTTCACCGCCTATAATTCAGAGTGGCCTCGGAATTCCTCCGGCCTGCCAGCTGTTTCTTTGTCCTCTTAGATCACCTCTGATTCTAGAAAAGGGGAAAAGGTTGTTCCTGACCGAAGAAGCCAGTCCCACTGTGCCTGATCCCCTCCTGTCTTGCCAGAATCCCTGCTCCTTCTGCAGCTCCACCAGCCCAGGGAGGGAAGGAGACTCAGAAGGGGATTTTTTTCCTCACAGATCATTTAATTCAACTCCATTTTACAGGTGAAAAATAATGAACGGAGAAGGCCTCTGATCTTATGTTAATTATCTTATTGGCGATACAGGAAAGAGGCAAAAGCTACTTTGGTTCCTGGCTTCTTTGAAAAGTTAGATCCAAGACCTACAGAAAGCATTTATTTTATGGGGCTTGCTGAACTGAGAACTAAAACAATGATGTGGGGTGCGTGTGGGAAGGAAGCTCACTTTAATTCACAGGGATGCAATCAGAATGTTAAGCAGGCACTTCGTACGTTCAGGTCCATGTTTTAAGAAGTAAACAGGCAATGCCTTCCCTGCTTCTGCTCTCCCTCAAAAACAGAGAGCTTGTTTTTTTCAAACTAATCAAAACGTCAGATTTTCAATGCATACTTACTTTTCTTCTGCAAGTTTTAGCTCCAAATCCTAAACTCGGTTACTCACATGCCCTAAATGATCCCTTCGGTTTGTCCTGGCTCTAGGACTCTAGACTTCAAGTTAAAAATCAAAGCCAGTCTTCCCAGAAGGTCAAATAGCCACCTGCCATCCCACCTCCAGCTCTGCAGTCCTGCCCTAGGACTCATGCAGGCCCTCCACAGCAGCTACCAAGGTTTCTTCCTGCTCCCTCTTATCTTTTTTTTCTCCTTTCCTTTCTCCCTTCCTCTCCCCTTTACTTCAACCTTTCTCCCTCTCCAAAAGCCCTGATCTAGGATTGGGAATATAGCTCCATGGTTTGATGCTTGCCTAGCATGCACAAGGCCCTGGGTTCAAACAAAAATCAACCCTGATTCAAATTCATGATCTCTTGAAAAAGCAGGGCCTCTCTCCCCTCAGGGTTAGTTGTATAGAGGCAGCAAGCAAACCTTGCTTTGCTTTTCTGCTGGGAGGGTGTCTGTGTTGACCCTGGTACAGGAAACATTTCCTTGGGAGGGCAAGTGAAATCAGATCACTTTAAAAGTGCTCCCCACAAAGCACATTGCCACATTCATTACAAAGTAAAACAAGGCACTTCATCTACCACGGCCAAGATTGCTTTCCACGGAGTGCCCATTCAAATGCACCAGCAATTTCCACAACCCCAGACTTATTGACTTGTTTTCATCATATACCTTGAAATCCCTTGAAATGTACTAGCTTTTCTGGCACTTTCCATAAAATCCTTAAATTGCATATGTGGTTGGTATTGCATGAGGCAAAAGAATATATTATTTTTATAAATAATATTACTACTACTCACCCAAACACATCAAACTAAAATATTTCTAACTCTCTTCTCAATACACTTGGGAGGAGGAGGGTAAAGATCCCCAAAGAAATGCTTTCTTGCTTCTATTCCAGTTAACCCATTATAGTCCAATTCTGTTTACCATTTGCCATTAAGAAACTGTAGCAGGGCCTGGAGTGCAAGAGCATTTGCCTAGCATGAGCAGAGCCCTCAGTTTGATCCCCAGCACTGCAACAAAGAAAAAGAAATTCATAACATAAAATGTACTTTGCTGGTAGTGAGAAAATAAATAATATACAAAACAAATCCGAGGAGCCTGGACTTATCTCAAGGATGGAACTATGCAGACAGATAAATAGGAGGAGCAACTGAAATTTTGATGGCCTAAATTTGATGGTCAGTGAAGCTGCGTGTGTGTGTGTGTGTGTTGCGTGTGTGTGTGGGGGGGGAACCCCCAGGTATGAATTGTTGTTGCTAAGCAACCCACTAGTTCTCCTGGGCCAAAGCAAAAATTCCTATTCAGCCTGTTGCTGCTCGCTGAGGAATTTTTCCTAGACGAGTTTGCCAAGCCAATCGCTCCCATTTCAGGATAGACCTAGTTTGTATAGTTGAGCATGAGTCCCTGGATATCTTCTGGGAAGGCAGAGTGTGTCAGCACCCCCATGTGAATGTCAGGCATCGTGAGTGAAGTTGTAGGCTGAGGCTTTTCTTATACTGAAAACACTTAAAATGTCACCAAGGTCAAACTTAGTTAGGTTAAATTAGATAAGGTGATAGATATACTGCCATCATCTTACTGCTTGGCCCAGGTAACAAGGATGGGCTGCTGAGGCTGTAAATACTAAAAGAACAAAGTTCACAAGCCAAAGCAGCACCTAAAATTAGACTCATTTCATCTTTACACATAAAAGATGTATGTGTATCAATTCTCACTGAGCAATACAGGAGAAAAAAAAAATCAGGAGAGTGACTTCAGAGTGACAGGTCAAAGAAAAAGGGAGGGAAGGAAGGAAAAGCACATTGGTTCAGACTAGGGAGGAGAAAAATACTGTTTAACCAAATCATGCATCTTTTAACCAGAAATTTATTCACAGTTAGACCAAAGTCATAAAGAAGAACTGAGCAGTTGCTTGAATTATCTAAGAATTTTTTTTTTTTTTTTGCAGTACCAGGGATTGAACCCAGGGGCGTTCTACCTCCGCGCTACACCCGCGGCCCTATTTTTTATACTTTATTTTGAAACCGGGTCTCACTAAGTAGAGAGAGAGAGAGAGAGAGAGAGACACAGGGAGAGAGAGAACTGAGGCTGGCCTCGAACCCGGATCCTCCGGTCTCCGCCTCCCAAAGTACTGGGATTACAAGCGTGCACCACCACGCCCGGCTATCTAAGAATTTTTAAAAAGTAAATTTAAGCCAGGCATGGTGGCACACTCCTGTAATCCCAGTACTTGGGAGGCTGAGGCAACTTATAGTGAGGCCCTCTGCAACTTGGTGAGAACTGTTTAAAAAAAATTAAAATAGGGCTGGGGGTATATCTCAGAGGCAGAAGGCCCCTGGGTTCAATCCCCAGTACCAGTAAGTTGTTAAAGTAAATTTAACAACTTAACATAAAAATCTTATTTAAATTATCTCTGGATTTCAAACATGCACTTCTTAGAGTTACTAGGTACTGCTATTGTTGTTTAAGTACTTCCTTATATGTTGACTTAGCTAGCTGCTTATGTGTGCATGTGTGCATGTGTGGTGCTAGAGATCAAATCCAAGGCCCTATGCATGCCAGGCAACCACTCTACCACTATAGTTCCAGCCCAGCTGGCTGCTTTTTTACTTTGCAGAATCTAGTAGATCCTCACACTATCAAATCATTTTGCCAGGGACCAATAACACATTGGAACGCTTCACCTTTAACCATGTGCTAGGAAATAGAATATAAACTCAAATGACAGTCCCCAGAAAATGAACACTAGTTGTAGGTTTTAATGTAAAATTGGAGAGAAACAGACTGGCTTCTAACTCCAACTCGGCTCCCAGGTAAGTGGCATCCAGCCAGAAATCCAAGCTTGGATGACATCACTTCAAATCAGGTCTTTAGCAGCTCCTTATGACCTGTCAAAAGACCTCCTTCTTTCAGAAGGGACAGTTCAGCAAAACAATGAAAGCATTGAGAGGAAGACTAACAATTGAATCCAAGCTGGGCTCAGTGGTGCACACCTATAATCCCAGTGACTCAGGACGCAGAGGCAGGAGGATTGTGAGTTCAAGGTCAGCCTCTGCAATTTAGTGAGACCCTGAATCAGAATAAAAAAGTAGCTGGGCGTGGTGGCGCGCTTGTAATCCCAGTACTTGGGAGGCAGAGACCAGAGGATCTGGGATTGCAGCCAGCCTCAGCTACTTAGTGAGGCCCTCTGCAACTTCGTGAGACCCGGTTTCAAAATAAAGTATACAAAAATAGGGCCGGTTGTGTAGCTTGGAGGTAGAATGCCCCTGGGTTCAATCCCAGTACAGCAAAAAAAACAGAATAAAAAATTATATGGGGGGGCTTGGTATGTAGCTCAGTGGTAAAGCACCCCTGGGTTCAATCCCTGGTACTACAAATAAATGAATAAATAAATAATTGCATTCAAGTTAAAATTATATCAGAAACTGCTTATCCAGAGATAGCATAAGGTAAAATCAAAGCCTGTGGGTTTCATTTCACTTACACACTGGTAATATACCAGGAAAATGGCATATAAATTGCATTTATTATGTTAAGCACTGGTAATTATTCATTTAAAGCAGTATTTCTGTAATTAACCCAATCATAAGACACGTGGGACATTGATTAAATGTAGATTTCCTGGGCCCTCTCCTGAAGAATCTGATTTAACACCTCTAGAATGGGGCCAAGGGATCTTGTCTGTGTATATCAATTACCTCTGGTGATATATTTAGAAGCGGGGGGGGGTTGTTATTAAGCACACATGTAATTATCTTCAACATGTTTATATTAGTCCAGATGTTCATGTTGTTGTCTAACTGTTCTGTCTCCTCAGGTAGGGTAACTGTTTATCAGTGTACTTCATAGAAGATGGGAAGAAGATGGGAAACCAAAGCGCACTCTTCACAGTGTCTTCTCCAGACACGTTTGCCAGCTCCGTGCTTTCTGATGGATGTAGTTTGTAGAAATTGAACATAAGCAAGAGAGGGACAAGAAAGGCAAGCTTTATTTTGCACAATGCTAACATTAGGGATAGTTGCTGAAGGGTGACAGGTTCAATTGAGAGTTTTAGAGAAGTGGGAGTGTCAGAGAAAACCTCATCTGTACTTTGTCCCTCTTCTTTAGTTCTAACTCCCAGGGGTCTTCCAGTGTGTATGCATTTATTCACCTCTGAAATAAGAAGCCTTCAGTATTTAATCCATTCCAGGGAACAGAAAAATGAACCTCAAGCATTAAACTGGTAATACCTGGGGAAAGAGACAGCACTGATGGTATTAACTGGTTCTTTATTTGATCACTGAATATTACTACTTCATAACTGTCAGGACCATTTGCAAGCATAGTTTTGTCTATTTCTGAGTATGCAAATGTTTGGATTAATAAGTAGAGAACTGATGATGTTGAATTACTTGATGGTGCCATTATCTACCTTTGACTCTCCCACACTGGGCTTCTTTCTGGCCCTAGAACATGCTAAGCATGCTCACCTTGGGGTCTTTGCACTTGCTCTTCCATCTGCCTCTTTTCCTAGATCTTCAGGGCTCCATCTCTCACTTCATTCAGGTCCCTACTTTACAGGTCATCTCATCAGAGAGGCTGTCCTGGATCACTATATACGAAATAGCTCTCCATTGCTTGGAATCCCCTTTGCCTGCTTTGCTTTCCTGAATAGCACCTACCATAACCTAATTTATTATGTATTTACTTCTTAATTGATTTGCTGCCTGTTCCCCCTCATGTACGCTAGGGTGTAAGCACCCTGAGGGCAGGGGCTATGTTCTATTCACCAGCAAATCTCAATGCTGGCATCAAAGCCCAGTTTATAATGGCATCCAAGATGTAATTTGGGGGAAAACTAAATGGATATTTGTATTGGTTTGAGGAAGATATGATGAATAATTGAGGTCTGTGATCTTAGATATTTTTATATAACCAAATGAACATACACATTTATGAAACTAAATAGTAGGACTGACTACCTGAAAGATTATCCACATGAAATACATATAGCTTTGGGCATCTTCTGAATAATGGCAAAACTCTTTCAGCTAAACACACAAAATTACTAAAAGTAATTATCCTGGCAGAGAGGGAATGGGCTGGATAGGGAGAAGCAGGTATTTGTCATGACCTATATTTTATTTTTTAAAACTGTTTTGCAACTATTGTTTGTTTTTATATTATTTTAGACACTTTCCAGCTACTGTCTTAATTAAATTTCCATCTATTTATGTCTTATCTTTTACTATAGTGTAAACCCCTTAAGGTATGGCCCATCATATACACCTTTGTTTTCTCCTGTAATGCCTATCTGAATATGTTGCAAATAGAAGGTAATCAAAAAATACCTTTACCTGATGAAAAATACCTGTGAACATCAAATCATATATTACATGTATGTGTGTGTATGCATCCTCTACATATATTTTATACATTTGGGCAGTAAAATAAGAGTTTCTTAAGTATCATTGCCTTCCTTATACACATGCCCCTTGCCAAAAATCATAAATCTTCATAAAATTTAAGATGGGGGAGTAGAGCACTTTAAAATATGTACAAAGACAAAATGTCCTCAAAACTTTGTTTTAATGAGTGATAGCATCAGCACTGCAGAACATAAAAAGCAGAACGTTTCAATCTGAAAAGTCCACACCGTAAAAAGATGATGTTCCTTCAGTCCGGACTTGCTAACTGGAAATATCTTCATATGCTATCCAAAAAGATCACCTACATCTTACTGAGATTATGGGAAAATACCCAGGTTGTACTTCTTTAGATTATTTCCAGAAAATACAGGCAGGCCTGCTAGGGTAGATCTACCCGGACGTTGAGGAAGCTCAGGCTCCAGGGACCCTCACTTGCACAGGTAAGTTTCAGCAAGGCACTCAGGCTCTCTCCCTCCCTATCCGAGGCATAAGCTTCAGACCCATAGCCTGGGCCCATCCCTGCCTGGCCTCCATCAGAGAATCGTAACATTGAGAAAACTAGGCCAGAATTCACAAACATGATCCAAAAGTCATGCTCTAACTTCAAACAGTTCTCAACACTGGGAGCAGAGAAGGCAAAAGAGGCCAATTGTGGGTCTTCTGTGGGATTGTTACTATTAATTTTCCCAGGGTACAAAATGAAGTCTTGGAAACCACGACTAGATAAAAGCTACTTTCCTTAAATGTTAAGTACAGTACACGAAATCCCAGCTAGCTATTACTCATAAAACCCCGGTAATGAAATGAATTGTAATGAAACCAGATTGTTAGTGCTCAGTACTTATTTTCAAATAGTAAATAAATTGTCCTTATCAGTGCTAAGTACACCTTGGTTAAAACAAAAACCCATCCTTTTTCAGTCTGAATTTGTTTGGGTCATGTTGTATGGCAAAATTAAGCAAACTAAATGTTAATTGTGATTAATTTAGCTAGATTTGCAACCATTTTTGACACGATGATCAAAACAAACGAAAGAAAAGAAGAGAAGAGGAAAGGAAAGGAGAGGAAAGAAGAAAAGAAAAGAAAAGAAAAGGAAAAAACCTGCCATCGCCTCGAGTTTTTGGCTACTTATGTTTTCAAACTCGAGTATGGCTCCTTAGACTACAGAGATGTGCGTTGAGAGTGAGGGTCTTCTCTTACAACCATGCAGGCTCCCATCCCTAACTCCTTGACCTGTTCACTACCTAGTTCTTCCCTCCAGTATGGAGTGCGTAGTTAATTCTTCACTGCTGGCTACCGGGGTACTAATACCTGGTCGTTTTTGTTTGTTGTTTGTTTGCTTTAAGTATGACAGCTTGTGTTCTTAAGATCGCCTATGGGCGCTTTACTTTGAAGGTGGTCGCTCCCCTCCAACCCTGCTCCTTCCTGTCTCGCGGTCCCTCAACATGGGATGGTCCCTGGCCACTTCTCCCGGCACTGGCCCTGGCCTAGGCGACACCCTCGGGAAGGTCTCCTTGGGAGGGCCACAGCAGCAGGGGAAAGTTAGCAGGGACACAAAAAGGCGGCCCCAGCGCACTTCCAATAGGACGCAGCCAGTTCCCAGCCCCGGACGCGCCGGACGGGGGAAGGGAGTGTCGCCACCGAATCCCAACTCGGGCCGCGGGACCCACCTCCGGCTCCCTCCCGCTCCCGCCCTCGGCCCCACCTCCCCCGGCCTGCACAAAGCCGTCCCGGAGGCGGGGGCGAGGACCGCTGGGAGGCAGGCCGCCTGGACGCGCCCGGGCCAGGCCGGCGACCGAGGCTCAGGCCGCGCAGGCCGGCGTCCCCGGCCAGTGTAGAGTCCGCGCCCGGGCCCCACAGGAAGCGAGTGTAGCGCTCCAACCGCCCGGGCCCCCGCCTTTCCATCCCGAGCCCCACAGCTGCCCCGCGCCCCGCGCAGTCGCCCGCCACGCCCGAGGTGGCGGCCTCGGACCTGCAGCGCCTGGGCGGGCGGGCCTCGGCGACCTGCAACTCCGGGGCGCGCAGACGGCCTCGGGGCCCGAGCCGACCGCGCACGCACGGGGCCCCGCCGAGGCGCCGACTCGGGGCCTCCAATCAGTCCCCCATATCCGACAGGCCCGGTCCCCCGGCGCCTGCGAAAGGTGGCCCAAGGACGCGCGATCGGACACGGGGAGGGAGCAAGGAGGATGAGGGCGGGCAGGTGGGGAGTGGGGAGACGCGGCCTGAGACCCCGAGACCCGCGTCTGCCCGGCGCCTCGCCTCTCGCCCGGGGCGCACACGCGGGCACACACGCGCACCCTCCTCCCGGTGCGGGAAGATGGCCGTTTCTGCTTTGATATAAAAGCCCTTTGTTGCGCTCACACAAAGCGGCCAAGACCCGCTTTCCCAGCAGGCCCTTTGGGACAAATGGAAGGAACTGTCTGCTGAACTTCCAAATGGCACTAGAAGTCTGGGGCGGGAGAGACCTCCAGGAGAGAGGAAACAACAGGCCTCCCGCCCCCGTCTACCAAAACCTGTCACTATCCAAGTATTAGTCCGGGGAGCGGGCGCTGAGGTCCTTCGGAAGGGAGGAAGGAAAGAGGAAAACCTACTTTTACTATCAAGGCCCAAACAGGGTATTAAACATTCACGTTCACGTTCTTGTGGGGTTTCTCCCCTTAAACAGGGTAGAAACATAATCCGAAAAAGTCTGGATCCACCAAAAAGAAAGAAAAAAATACCAACAATAGCAACTTAAAAAAAAAAAACATAACAAACCAGTTGCCATCAGCCCAAAGTGGTAGCAGCAGCAGCCGGCGCGTCTGATCCACTTACTTGTCCGACTCTTGTGACATGTTTGATCCAATGAACTCGCTCCCCTTTTCCTGGAGCCTCAGCCTCTGGTGAAACTGGACTTTCAAGTCTGTGCAGGTGAAGGTGTGTGAGAGCGCCCGAGATGGCAGAACAAGAGCTACAGGTAATTCTGCTTTTCCGTCCCCCCTCACCACTCTCGCTCGCTTGCCCGCTCGCGCCCTCACCTAGCCGGAAAGGTGGGATAAGGGGGGGCCCCTCACATGGGGCCCGAGCTCGGAGGCGGCCGGGCGGCGCGGAGTCCTCCTGGATCGTGGCAATGGGCAGACACAGAGCGGAAAGTGGCGGACTTGGGCGGCCACAGGTAACTTTCTCGCAAGGAGCTGAATTCTTTCACTAAAGGGTACAAGCCCGAGGGACGAGCTGCGCGGTGATTGGCTGCGGAGCTTCCTCAGGTGAGCTGCCATTGGCAGAGGCGCGCTCAGGTAAGGCCCTTCTCCAAGCGCAGGTAACTCACTCCGAAGTTTACCTGAATGGAGCGGTGGCACGCTTGCAGCTCTACGGCAGCCGGTGGGAACCGAGGGTCAGTGCTTCCAGCAGACTTCCAGCTACGTTTTTCTTCTTCCCCGAGGCCGGGGTGGGGAGGTAGGGGGACTGGTGGGAGAGTAGGAACGGGGAAAAAAACAACACATGCAAACACTAGGAATTGTGGGTCAAATGGAAGGACGAGCGACACCTAAACTCAGAAATCCCAGGCCTGCCGGAATCAAACGCGAACCACACCACAGGCGTTTACTACCCACTGTAGGGGAACTGTTTGGTAGTTGCAGATGGACTAAAGTTACTTTGTGCTCAGGGTGGGAAAGAAACACAAAGATTGCCCGGTCTATTGCGTAATTGCATTTTTAACATTCTTATCCACAACAAACACTTTTCGTGTCCTGATGTGTAAATGATACCGGGTAGTTTACAGATTTTCAAATAGGTGAGCATCCTTTCAGGAGCTGGGCAAATGAGAGTGCATAGGTTTTGATAGAAAAAGATTTGGTTGAATAGGCACTTAAGATGGCCCAGGAACAGCACAGCTCTTTGATCTTAACTCTGCAGCCTGGGATGCCAGAGTTGCAAACAACCGCCGAATCGCTGAATCGGTTTTATAAACCTGTTGTCTTTTGACGTTTCCAGGCAGGCATCAACATTTACATTGTAATTCAATAGAAGCAGCTACTACAAAGGTGCTTTATCCTTGCAGTTTAGTCCGGTTGCTAAGGGAACAATGCAGGATGAAACTGGCTTTCTTGTGGTTCTGTTTCTCCTGGTTGAGAACAACTCGAATTAGCAAAGGTGTAATTTATAACCGCTGCTACCAAAGAGTAGTATTTGTGGAAGTTCTGACAGGGATCCAGCCAATACAAATGGATTGTAAAAATAAAGGAAAACATGGAAATCTTACCATCTTTTATTTCAAGTTAATAGCAAACCTACAAGACTTGGTACAACTTTTATTTAAATTTCTTATGGATTGCATATCTCCTGAAAATTATAAGACAAAGTTGGTTGTTTCATGTTTTCACTGTCAGCAAAATTAACTTCACAATTTTATTATTTTTAAAAAACAATCTAAACACCCTCATACTTGCTTTTTAAAGATAACATAATATTTTAATATAAACTACCTCTTCTCTACCTTCCTCATCTCCTTTCTAGTGGCAACTGCATTCTATTTCAGCTGTCTCTTCTGGCATTGACCTCCCAATTTCTAAATAATTGATACCTCTATCTCTTGATTTATCAATATAGACGTTGTGCTTTGACCACCTAGTACCTCAGATCAGGATTGAGTTCTTTCACTCCACCCAGCTCCCCCCTCCAGCCATTCTTCCAGTAAGAGCTTTTTCACAGTTTCAGGGCTAAGTAGTAACTGGTTGTGCAAATATTAGTGACAACACAGCCAACTAGTGCACTATGGTTATTATCTTTTTATAAAAACTTTTTCATCTTTTTACTTAGTTTATTATGCGCCTATCCTGATATTTTTCTACAACATCTATCAAACGACTATCAAATTTATTTTTCAAATGCCCAAGCAACCAATTCCATTTTTACCCTGGAAATATTCCTCCAAAATTCCCATCTTCCTATCCCAATGGAGATGAACTGCTCTGTGGAGTTGTCATCCTGGGACACTGCTTAATTTGTCAGGTGAGAACCCCATTTTTGTATCCTGTACCTTCTTTCTTGGTTTATGTTTCATTTTCCATTTTCCATGACACGTGTTCCAGTAACAGACCAAGAAAGGATACAGAAGGTAGGATGATAAGTCCTTACATACTTGAAATGGCTTCAGCTTTTACTTTTGATGGAGAGTTTGGCCACGTACAGAATCCAAAGTTGAAAATATTTACCCGTGATCTCCTAAAAATTATTTTTTAAAAATCTTCTAACATTCAGTGTTACTGCTGAAAATTCCAATGCCATCCTGATTTCCATTCTTTGTGGAAGTTTTCCTTCCGGAAACTTGCAGAATGATTCCTTTATCTCTAGTATTGTGAAATATCATAATGATGTGCCTTAGTTCATATGTTCCTTTATTTATCATGCTGGGTACTCCATGGACACGTTCAGCCTGGGTGCTTATGTCCAGTTCAGGAAATCCTTTTGAAATATTTAAGTTTCCTCCCTTTGGGGGGATGGACCATCCTAGCAGAGTAGTTAAGAGCATAAAGCTCATATTGCCTGAGTCCAAATCCTGATTGCCTGGGTTCAAACCCTGGCTCTACTATATGACCTTGAGCACATCACTTAATTTTGCTGTGTTTCATTTTCTTCACCCATAAAATGGGAATCATAATTACCTCACTAATATATGAGTCACTTAGAACACTGCCAGACACATAGTAAGTTCTTGATAATTATCTTCTCTTATTACTTCATTTTGAAACTCCTCTTAGTTGGATCTCCTGGATTACTCTTAGAATATTCTTTTTGTTTTTGTTTTGGTTTTGGTACTGGGGATTGAAACCAGGGGCATTCTACCTCCAAGCTACACCCCCAGTCCTTTTTATTTTTTATTTTGAAACAGGGTCTAAGTTGCTCTGCTGGCCTTGAACCTGTAATCCTACTGTCTCAGCCTCCTAAATAGTGAGATTACAGGCATGTACCACAGTGCCTAGCTGTCAGAATATTCTTTTTTTTTTTCCTTCTCTCTTTTACTTGCTACTGGTTATCTCTGACATTTTAAGATCTCTTTTTGTGTTATCTGTCATCTTTTAAATAAAACTCTGTAACTCTGTGATTATATCATGTCTGCAATAATTCTTTCTATATTTATTTATTATAAGGGGTTTTTTTTTATTTTTTCTCTTTTTCCTGCCTTGGCTTCTGTCCTTTCCCCCCTGTATTTGTTTTAGTGTCATCTTGGTAGAGGTTTTCATTAGCTGTCTGCAAACCTTTTACTCTTCATTCACAGGAAAGAATGAGCTCATAAGAATCTTCCTAGAGGTTCTGGGGGATGGGGGAGCATGCTTTCTCACTGGGGGGTTTGCTCTATGGTGATGGTGAAAACCTGTCTTTTCAAAGAAATATACCCCAAATGTCGGAATCTAGATGTCTTTTCTTTCAGGCTCTTCACTTTCCAGGAGAAATAGCTACAGTCTTTTGCTGGAGGGGCTTTCACCTGGCCGCCCACCTTCTGGGGAAGGGCCTGGGCCATTCACTGATTCACTGTACAGTCTTTCCTTTAGGGACTTGGTCCTGCCCTTCCTTGTGCCTGGTGTACAAGCCTCTCCTATTTCTCCCGAAGGCTGAAAGAAGTCACACAGGGGCCCCAGTATATTTTTTGTGAGAAAATGAAGAGCCCAACAGAAAAGACATCTAGTTTCTGACATTTGGGGATAGTCCCATGAAGAGACCGCTTTTATCTGATTGCCACACAACAACCCCGCCCCCAACCCCAGTGAGTAAGCACACTCCTCCCACCCCCACGTAGTTTCTGGTGAGGTTTTTATGACCTCAATCTTACCTGTGCTTGGAGAGTAAAACGTTTGCAAACAGTATATGATGGCAAAAGATCCAACCACTCCAATTGCCAATACTTACCCAAACCCCTGATTTTAGCTCCTTGCTTCTCCCTTTGCCTTCTGAGATCCTGGGGCCCCCCCATCAGCACCCCTTTGTGATGATCTCTGGCATTTCCAAGGCCTAGGTCACTCTATGGTTTTGTAAAGCAATTGGGCTTTTTCTGTACTGACCTCTATGGCCATATTAGAGGAACTTCCCCTATTCTTAGAAACCAGTTTCCACTCTACCATCCACCCCATCTTCCAGAATCGTGTTAAGATATATCTTTTGCTGGTGACTCTTGCTTTGCCCTCTTTGTCTCTTTGGATTTAGCCTTTTATGTACCCTTACAGTCCTTTTTAGGGGGAAATGAAGATAAACAAGTGTGAGTCAATCTACTACCATTAATCAGAAGTCTATTTCCATATTATCCAAAAGCTTCTACCAAACCTTCCCAAATTGGTGTATGCAAACAAAACCAGTGTTTATGGTCAATCCATTTCTTTCATAGTTTATAGTGGTCAGGATTCCTTTCCTCTTCTGTCTTATCTAATAACTCAACTATGATTAGATAGCTTAGTGTTCCCCTGATTGGCTAAGCCCTGCTATATTGATTGATTAGATTAGTGAAGGGAAAGTTTCTACTGGACCATTTGTTATTGTCAACCATGAAATTACCTCAGCTACCCAACTGTTTTGATTCCTTTGGCAGATGAGTTGTAAAGAAATATAAAAGTTTCTAAGCTGGGTGTGGAGGTGCATGCTTGTAATTCCAGTACTTGGGAGGCTGAGACAGGAGGATCACAGGTTTGAAGCCAGCCTCAGCAATTCAGTGAGGCTCTCAGCAACTTAGCAAGACCCCGTTTCCAAATAAAAACTAAAATAGGTCTGGGGGTGTAGCTCAGAGGTAGAAGGCCCCTGGGTTCCATTCCCAGTACCACAAAAAAAAAAAAAAGGAAAAGGAAAGAAATATGAAAGTTTCTGCCACACAGGTCATGAGACTACTATTCACTCTCCAAGCATCTTGATTCATAAAAATTGCAATACAGCAGTTCCCAGAATGGGATCCCTGGAGGGACTATCAGCATGAGGTCACCTGGGAGCTTATTAGGAATGTGAACTCACTGGCTTGGCCCAGGCCCACTGAATCAGAAACCCAAGGAGTAAGGAGGGACCTATGCATCTAAAAAGCCCACCTGTGTTCTGACACAGGAGTTAGAGTTAGAGTTAAAGCAGTGCAGTATTGATAGGATGAAGTAGTATATTCTTGGCTAAGAATTTAGGCCATCATCCTGAATTATGCTGTACATGGAGTTTCCCAACAATCAGAGGGTAAGTAGTAGCTTTTACCTCTGTGAATTATTCCAGTCCTATCCAATGACTGTTTTTAGTTAATGGTTGGCCACTGTCCTTAACTGGAGCATGTTAAGAAAAAAACAACAGCCTAGAATCTTCAACAATATCCATCATGAACTTAGGAGTTTCTGTGCTGTGTAGACTTTAATGGTCATTTTAGCAGGCAGCAGCAAAACATGTTCATATAAAAGCTAGCACCAAGATAGTACTGTTTTTAGGCTAAATTATTTTATGAGATGAAAGTTTTATTTAAATTCTAAGGTGGAAAATAGGATTTTTTATTTGTATCACCATTCATTTTATTTTATTTTTTGCGGTACTGGGGATTGAACCCAGGGGCATTCTACCTCTGAGCTACACCCCCCAGCCCTATTTTTTTATTCTTTATTTTGAAACAGGGTCTCACTAAGTTGCGGAGGGCCTCACTAAGGAGCTAAAACTGGCCGTGAACCTGGATCCTCTATTCTCAGCCTCCCAAGTACTAGGATTACAAGCATGCGCCACCACACCCGGCGTATCACCATTTAAGTAATGGCCTGTAGCATCTATTAAGATGGCTAATCTGGTTTTCCTAAGGTAGAAAGTTCAGTAATTGATACTAAACTGTCACTTTATGATGATCAATCTTTTATAGTGAGATTTGGGGACAAGGATGCCATTCTGGGACATCTGGGCAGAAGAATCCGACTTTGAAGGGCTGCAAATCTAGTCAAACAGGTCTGCCTGCTGCTCGTTCTCCCGCTACATGGCATACACAGGGCCGCTGCGGCAGGTGTGTCATTGACTACTGTGGAGCCAGTGACAGGTGGCATCTCCTAGCTTTTTTGCACTGTAAAAACACTAACTTGTTCAATAGCTATTATCCCCAAGAAGGAAACTTGGAAAGAATAAAATGTACCTGATACCTGGATTTGAAATCAGTATAGGGATTTATAACTCAACCAGCCGAGTATTAAATGGCAGCTCCCTTGCAATTTGGACCACTGACTCAACCAGCAGCTAGCCGAGGTTTACGTATTTCCTTCAGGATAGCAGATGTTTCACTTGCTGGAGCTGACCATTGTTAACCCTTCAACAGAAAGTATGGTCCTGTTAAAACAGCATTGAACACGTCTTTATTTCTGTTCCTTCCTGCATACCACTGAGAGAAGAGTAAGAGAGGAGATGAAAGGATTAATGATAATAAAAAATGGAAATTGTGGGCCACCGGACATGGTGGCCCACACCTGTAATCCCAGTACTTGGGAAGCTGAGACGGGAGGATCACAGGTTCTAGAACAGCATCAGCAAGTAGTGAGACTCTCATCAACCTAACAAGACCCTGTTTCAAAATAAAAATAAAATAGGGCTGGGGGTGTAGCTCAGAGGTAGAATGCCCCTGGGTTTAATCTCCAGTACCACACACACACACACAAAAAGTAGAGTTCTATGTCCAGTGAAGTCAAGCCCCCATCTACATTAGTTTCCCAGGGCTGCCATAGAAGATGCCACAGACAATGTGGTTTACACTAAACAGAAGTATAATTTCTCACAGTCCAAAGGAAGCCCCAAATCAAAGTGTTGGCAAAGTTAGGCTTTTCTGAGGTCTCTTTCCTTGGCTTGCAGGTGACTACCTTAGTGTGTCCTCACATGGTCTTTTCACTATGAGTACACGGCTGTGTCCTGATCGCTTCTCATAAGGACACCAGTCGTATAGGATGCGACCCGTCCAGATGAGCATATTTTACCTTAATTACCTCTTGAAAGACCTTATTTCCAAATACAGTCACAGTTGGAGGTACTGGGAGGCTAGGACTTCAACATACAAATTTGGGAGAAATGACCCAAAACACCATTCCTCCTCCAAGCTGGCAGGAGACAATTCTAGTCAAACTGACCAGGAAGACTTCAGGTTTGGGGACACCAGGGGAACCATGGAGAGTGTGGCCTTGGACCTATAACAAGGAGAAGAAGTAAAAGGTCACAGGCTAATCAGTGAGATACCATCTCCTCGCTTCCTCCACCCAGCTCTGAGCCAGGAGCCAAGTTTATACCACCACCACCCAGGTCTCTTCCCCAAGGCAGGAGATCAGAGGAGCTTTCTTTGAATAAATTAAAGGTCCTAGAAGAAAAGATCTGCAGATATTGATGTGTGGGTGTTCTCCAATCAGAGAGAGAGCACAAGAGCAAGAGTGGAGAGTGAGAGAGAGTGAAGAAAAAGGAGGAGAAGGAGGAAGAGATGGAGGAAAATAAGAAGGAGGGAGGGATCTCTGTATCAGATCTTCATATCTCCTTTCAACAAAGCCCACTGCACCCTCACAGAAAGCTTCTGACAAGAAGCTTTTTTATGACATACTCTGAAATATAAACATGAGGTCAGGGATCACCAATATTTGAGTCAATCCTCTGAAATGTAGGACAAAGACCAGAACAAAAATCTAACAGAAAAGGTAACTTTGAGGAAGACAGTACAGAGATGGGATAAAGATTATATAATTAATATATTAGAACATATTATATCCATGGCTGGGGATGTAGCTCAGTTGTAGAGTTCTGGCCCAGCGTGCACCGCAGGGTCCTAGATTCAATCCCCAGTACCACAAAATTTAAAAAAGATATTGCACTCACAAAACAAGAACAATACATTATCTAAAAGAAATAAATATCAGAAAATCAAAAAGAGTTTTGGGGCATTAAAAATATAAAAGCTGAAATAGAGCCTTTAATGAAATGTTTTAAGATATAGTCTAGGAAATCTCCCAGAAAGTAGAATAAAAAGACAGGAGCAGGGCATGGTGGTGCACACTTGTAATCCCAGTACTTGGGAGGCTGAGACAGGAGGATCGCAGGTTTAAAGCCAGCCATGGCAGCTTAGTGAGGCCCTCTGCAACCTAGTGAGATCCTTTTTCCAAATAAGAAATAAAATCGGGCTGGGGGTGTAGCTTGGAGTTAGAATACCCCTGGGTTCAATCCAAATAAATAAATAAATAAGTAAAAGTAATGATCTGAGCCGAGTGTAGTAGTGCATGCCTATAATCCCCATACTTGGGAGGCTGAGACAGAGGGATTGCAGATTTGAGGTCAGCTTTAGCAACATAGTGAGACCTTGTTTCAAAATTTTAAAAAAAGGGGGGCTGGGAGGTGTAGGTCAGAGGTAGAACCCCCTTGAGTTGGATCCCCGGTACCAAGAAAAGAAATGAAAAGAGAAGAGAAGAGAAGAGAAGAGAAGAGAGAAGAGAAGAGAAGAGAAGAGAAGAGAAGAGAAGAGAAGAGAAGAGAAGAAAAGAGTAATAGTAATGGTCTGAAAGTTATTAGTGCTAACTTTGTTTCTGATACTCAGTGCTGTCAATTCAGGCATCTTGAAGATTTTCTTGTTTTTTTTTTTCCAGTTTCGATCAAGATAAAATTTAAGAAATTAAAGAACAAATTGCAAACATACCATGTTCTCTCTTGCCTAGGAACTTTGCATTTACAGATCTATCTCCTCAAAAGTCTTGCTCTCTCTCCTCCCTGACCTAAGTAACTCCAAACCTTCCCTCAGCTCAGTGTCCAGTAGACTCTTCCTCAGGGAAGCCTCTTCAGCTCTCCCATATGAGGGGAAGGCATTTCAGGAAGATACATTTCTCCATTATTTATTCATGTAGCAGCATGCTTCTTCTCTTAAAACACTTGCCACACCTGTAATTTCACATCCACTTGTGTGGTGTTTGATCTTTGATCATCTCTCACCCTAGATACTAAATCACAAACTTCATTCTGCCACTATTCCATGGTTGGGGAACTGAGTGAGAGAGACATCAAATTAAGCCCCTTCTTCAGCAGTGCTGAGCAAATCAATGAACACCATATGCATTTATGGCGCATCTGCCGTATTACAGGTGAACTGGCTTCCTCGTGTACGCTGCAGCAGTGCTCTAAGAGATGGGCAGATGGAGCAGTGAAGGACGCTTTCAGCAGCAAGCCAAAGAGGAGCTAGCTGGTAGGGCTTTTACTAAGGCCAGTTAACTTACATGATAAGAAGTCTGGGGACTGGGACAGAAGAAGAAATTGCTGGCATTAGATCAGTAGCTGTAACTCAGAGTGTCTTTTCACTTGTCTCCTGTCCTTACATAACCCAGTTTAAAGGCATGAAGAAGGTGGACAGGGCATTTGCAGGGATAAAAATCTTTCCCGCTGGGCGTGGTGGCACACGCTTGTAATCCCAGTACATGGGAGGCTGAGACCAGAGGATCCGGGTTCGTGGCCAGCCTCAGCTACTTAGTGAGGCTCTCCACAACTTAGTGAGACCTGGTTTCAAAATAAAGAATAAAAAAAAAAATAGGACTGGGGTGTAGCTCTAAGGTAGAATGCCTCTGGGTTCAATCCCAGTACTGCAAAAAAAAAAAAAATCTTTCCCAAAGGCCCCACAGACTTCCTCTTGCATTTTATTGGTGTGGACTGGGTCACATGACCAGAACAGATCAGAAACTGGATCCACCTTCCATAAGATTAAGAAATATTCATTCAATATTTGAACAAAGTACATTATCTTAAGAAGAAAGTGGGAGTCTGGCATTTGGTTATAAAACTAACAGTGATTCCATATTATTAATAGCTTCATAGTACAGATGACAAATTTGATACTCATTTTAGATAACTGAGGCAGAGCTGCAATTCACATTTAGAAACGTACCAGGCATAGTGGCACATGCCTGTAATCCCAGTACTTGAGAGGCTGAGACAGGAGGATGGCAGGTTTGAAGCCAGCCTCAGCTACTTAGCAAGAGCCTCAACAACTTAGTGAGACCCAGTTTCAAGATAAAAAAAAAACAAAAGGGCTTGGAATATAGACCAGAGATAGAATGCCCCCAGATTCAATCCCCAGTACAAAAAAAAAAAAAAAAAAGAATCTAGATCTGGCTTTTTCCAAAGCCTGTACCATGCCACCTCCTAGACTTGAATATGAGGTTCTTCCTTTATCAACACATGGTAGATATGGTAGATTTAGCCAAGAATGGCTGCACAGAGGAAAAGCACTTTAGGCAAGGTCTTAAAGGAAATAACACAAATCAGGCTGATGGAGAGGATGGTTGCGGGTTGTTACACTGATATCACCCTCTTCCCTTTTACTTTTTTTTATTTTTCCCTTTGGCAATGCTGGGGACAGAACCCCGGTCCTTGGGCCTTCTAGGCAAGTACTCTACCAATGAGCTGTATCCCCAGCCCTTCATTTTCACTTTTGTATGTAAATTTTTCATGTGTTCTATTGATCATCTCTCCCCATTTGGGGGATTATTATTATTATTGCTTTGATGGTCTAAACGAACTATAAATAAACTGAGAAAAGATAATATTTGCCCAAGAGAAAATGCCAAATGAGAACCCAGGGACCATGGCTGGAGCTGTGCCGAACAGGATGTTCTTTCTGAGATTTTTAATGAGGCATGCTTATTGTCGATGCCTTAGCATCTTGAAAATGTCTCAACCTGGAAAATATGCTCAAATAATCTAATATTATGAGACAGCTCCTTCTCTATTTAAAAACCTTCAGCAATTCCTCAGTACACATAAGGCAATCTAATTACTGATTAAGACCTTCAATCTAACCTCAATTATCTGAGTCCATCTCCAATGCTATTCCACATAAGGAATAGCACTTGGATGTGGCCTGGAATGAGGTCTAAAGGCTACTGACAAAGAAAACTATTCTTTTAGTGTGTGTGTGTGGTACTGAGAATTGAACCCAGGGGCATTCTACCTCTGAGCTACACCCCCAGTCCTATTTTCTATTCTTTATTTTGAAACAGGGTCTCACTAAGTTGCAGAGGGCCTCACTAAGTAACTGAGACTGGCTGCGAACCTGTGATCCTCCTGTCTCCCAAGTACTAGAATTATAAGTGTGCACCACCATGCCTGACTGAAAGAAAACTATTCTTATCCAAGGTTTGGAACCCCAAAATCACAAGTAAGGGAAGAGCTATAAACTATATATGAAAATTGGGAGGTGGGTAAAAAAATGCCAGTAAGGGTACTTGGAAGGCCTTAACACTAAGTGGGCCAAAAAGATATTGAAACTGGACCATGGATATCAGATCTTAAGCCAAGAGCTATAAATGAGTGAAAGCCAAATGGGGGTAGTGAGATTCAGACAGTAAAAAATCTAGGGCGATCGCTGGTGGGAATGGTTTGCTTTTATTATCTTCCCTGGTCTTGGTGCCGACCTCCCTGTGCTGCATGATGTGGTGTCAGTTCTTCCCAGGTGGTCCTGGCAGAAAGCTTTGACCTTTGCCAGGGTTCTCTGAAGAGACTGAACAGGTCTCTGTGACAGATTCTGGTCCATGCCCTTCTCAGTCGGCCAGGATTTGAAGAGAACCGAAGCACAGCAGGTTTTCTTGCTGTATACTTTCAGTGGGAGGTGGCTAGGTCTAGGTGTTCCTGCCCAGCAGGTGGGGGACTGTCAAGAGTTCAGGCTTTGGGGTCAAAAGGCATATGAAGGCAAGTTTCTGAGTCTGTAGCTGAACCCATGTTGAAGGTTTCCAGGTTGTGAGAGGGTGAATTTTCCAGAAAGAGAGACCTATGGTGTCACCTAACTCAGATATCCTCTCTGGTTTTTAGGGCCAGTGAGCCTAAGTCCTCAGAGAATATTTTGAGAATTTCTGATTGACCTGTAGTTCCTCCTGGCTTCTGTAGAGATGTTGGATGTTAGAGATGTCCTTGGGTCTTACTCCTGGAAGTGTAGCCACAGACCAGTGGGCTATTGGAAAAACTGACTGCAGACCAATATTGGTGTGTTATGAGAGGGAATTACAACAGGAAGACAGAATCATTGGGGGCTTCTGGCAGGCTTCCTGCTGAATATGGGGAGTTTTCAAAGTTAAAAAAAATGTAAAAATAATGTGTGAGGATACCGTGTCATATAGAGGTGTGTGTGCATTCTTTCAGAATGTCAAATCAGTCTTAATGAGAGAGCTTAAAGTGTGCTGTATGTTTCTAATAAAAAGTGGCTTTGGTGTCTTTCATGATTATATTTTTATTCCATAATAAATGAAATAGTTTTGAGTTTTTCCTTCTACTATATTTTACCCCAGATATTTTGCCTTTCTAGTTGAATTAATCACTTCCTTTTTGTTTCAGCTAGCTCGTGTGTCTTTCAGTTGGTAGAAATTTACCAAGTAGAACCAGACATGGTGGTACAGGCCAGTAATCCCAGTACTTGGGAGGCTGAGACAGGAGGAGTGCAGACTCAAGGCCAGCCTCAAACTGGTAACTGGTCTTGTTTTATTTTAAAATGATATCGTGTTTCAAAATAAAAAATAAAATAGGGCTGGGGGTGTAGCTCAAAGGTAGAATGCCCCTGGTTCAATCCCCAATACCACATCCCCCAAAAAAAGACAAGACAAGAAAAAAAACTACCAAGCATCCTCCAATTTACAGAAACCTCCACCAAGGCTGCACTTCTCTGGATTAAAATAAAATCTGAGTTTGGGGACTTAGCTCAGTGGTAGAGCGCTTGCCTAGTATTCATAGAGCCTGGATTCCATCCCTTGCACTGCAAAAAAGAATAATGAAAACAAATAAATAATAGAAAATAGAATCAATGAGAATCAGGCAGAGTATGGGGCGGGGCGGGGGTGGGGGACAAGAAAAAGAAAGGTCTTAGAGCAGAATTCGCAATTCGGAATTTTGGAATCTGGGAGAAAGGCTGGTAAGTCACCAGCTGCAGTTTGGAATCTGGGAGAAAGGCTGGTGAGTCACCAGCTGCATGGGTTGCCCTAGGCAAATGCAAAATGAGTACTTAGCCGGGATCTATGCATCATCCCCGCCCCTCAGTTCCCTGCAGCCTTGTCAGCCCTTTGAAAGGAAGACAGCCTGTCCCTAAGAGGGGCCTCAACCCTCCCTGACAGATTTGATGATATAGGCAGCACCTCGCCAAATAACCTTAGACATTCCGGTTGTCTCTGATAATAGGCAAACTGGCAGCCCTGTGGCATTGGGGTATAGAGAGATTGGGGTATAAGGAGATATACTGTTTTTCTAATTTTTTTTCCTGCATCTATGTCTTTTTATTTATTTATTTATTTTTTTTTTTTTTTGCCGTACCGGGGATTGAACCCAGGGGCGTTCTACCTCCGCGCTACACCCCCGGCCCTATTTTTTTTATACTTTATTTTGAAACCGGGTCTCACGAAGTTGTGGAGGGCCTCACTAGGTAGAGAGAGAGAGAGAGAGAGACAGGGAGAGAGAGAGAGAGAGGGAGGGAGAGAGAGCTGAGGCTGGCCTCGAACCCGGATCCTCCGGTCTCCACCTCCCAAAGTACTGGGATTACAAGCTTGCACCACCACGCCAGGCCTTGCACCTATGTCTTTATCATTAATGGAGAAAAAAAAAGTTAGACAAAATATTGCAAGAGATTCTGTTTCTCTATGGAAATACTGAATATTGCCGTGTGTTTGTTATATGAAGAATGACTGTATTTAAAGAGCACCTATTCTCTTTGAAAATCAAATTAAGAACTAAGATGAAAACATGACCAAACTGAAAATGAGGACAGACACTTCAAAGTTTGTTTTCACATGTGAATAAAGTGACATTATTGCAAAAATCAGTTAGGAATTTAATGCCTTTTACAGAGGGAAGATTTATTAAAGTCTCTGTTGAATGCAACAAAAGATATTTTCCCTAATCAGTGTTTGGAAACACTAAATCAGCATGGTCAACACAGGGCTAGAAAAATTAGAGGAATCATTTTTCGGGGTCTCCAATAAACTGCACTCTTTTTCTCAACCGACATTCTCAACAGGTGAGAAATAAAGATGGAAAGTGGAGGCTAAAATGCTACCTTTATGATTGAGAAGGGTCCAGTGAGGTTGTGCTTTAATGGGAAAGCCACAATGAGCCTGCAGACTGAACCCTAGAGTCCCAGTCCCCACCCAGTCCCAAGCCCACAGACTAACCCTTTGGAAGAGCAAACCTGCAGGCGGGATTTGTTCAAGAGAAAGAAGGAAAGCAAGAAGCCACAACAAACATATCCAGTTTATCTTCCCAAATTTTCAAATCAGGTAAGTTGCTCAAAAATCACCAACAATGTGTTCTGTTGAGGAAATGGCAGGTATAAGTAAGACCCTCCAGTCAGCTCTATTAATGATTGGTGTTAATGAGAATTTAGATGGGACAGGATGCCCATGCCAGGAAAGGGTTTGGTTTTATGTACTATTCAGTGTGAACCTCGCCTGATATACTCAGTAACTGTGACTGGTGCTGGTGTTCCCCTGAAGGACAGTGTGAATATCAGATTGCTTCAAATCCCAATCAACGGTGGTAATATATTCTTCAGTCATGGAAAATACAATTGAAGATATTATATGCAATACAATGTGGCAATCAAAGAGAAATACACCAACATTGGAATTCTAATTCCGTAAGGGTCTTGGAGTAGTTGCCCTAAATGTAAAAACAGGGCCTACATTCTAACATACTTGTTTTCCATTACGGAATAGAATTAAACTGATGTCAGAGAATCCGATGCTGAGTTTGGAGTGGCACAAGCATAGAAACGAGCCCCAAGAAACAGCATTTTGGTACATAAGGAAAAGTGAGCAAACTCTCTGTGGTTGGAAACAAAAGAGAAATGAAGTGCCGCTTGTGCTAGGTAGCCTTAGACGGCCTCTTCTCGCCCCTAGAGAATTGGTCATTCTTTGGGTTGGGTGTCCACACACTTGGAACTTATGTTTGAATCAGTTAATATTTGTGTGGCAAGAACAGAAAACCTCTCGGGCTGGGTACATACACGAGGAGACACATTATTAGGATCCAGGGTGCAGCTGAGCCTCAAAAGGGGGCTGCTGCGCTATGGTCCCGGAGCACAGAGCACCTCCTGCGGCATTTTTCTTGGCTCCTCTCTTCATTCTTGTTTCTTGCAATCCGATCTGTTCTTCTCCTGAGTCCCCTCCTTTGAGCCACATGGAAGGACTCTGTCTCTATCATCCATTCTCTCAGCCATTCTCTCTCCCTCTCCCCTCCCCTGCCACTCCTCTATCCCCATTCCATTCTAAATTCCTAGGAGAAGAAAATATGACTTTCGTGGGTTAGATCAGGTGCTCACCCTGTGGGCCAATCCACTGTTCCTGGGTATGTTCATCCGAAAGCACCGCTGGCCCTTCCTGCCTCATCTCCACCACTAACTAAGACCACCATTTAGAAGGACTGGGCTGACAATCCAATAGGTGTCCACTAAAACATGCTGTGGGAGTGTGTGTGATTTTCCTCCAGGCTGAACACAGAGTGCACACTTTAAAGCACTCCTTTTTCTCTTTTCTGTACCTAGCTCAGTGGCCTCGATGTTAGTGAAGGAAATATAGGTAGTAAACTGAATATGTGTTTGTTATGACTATGAAAATGCATAGACCTAGGCTTCCAGAGAAAAGTTCACCTGTGTACGGGTACGTAGACACACACACACACACACACACACACACACCTCTCTGGAGCCATGTTCTTCAGGATATTTCAGTTACAATCAGAAGAAACCAGCTCTGGCTACTTCAACTGGGAACAGATTTCAGGGGAAGGGGAAGGATTCATCTGAATTTCTGGGCTCAGGAGGGACAAGAGTTGGGCTGCTCCCCCACTTTCAGTAGCAGGCTTTGGGTAATGTCGGCCAGGTTCATACCACTCTCAGGGAGGAGGCAGCGGACTGGTCTAGCTCTGGGTAGATGACCCAGGCCATCCCACTGGTGGACACACTTTCCTCCTGACCCCCATGCCAGGCGGTGTCTGCAGAGACAAGCTGGCTGCGTTCAGTGAGGGACACCTGTACCCTGAGGAACGAGTAGCACACCCCCCAGACATGAGTCAACTCTCACTAACTAGACCACTCTACAAGTGAGGACCACTAAGGACCACAAAGAAATACTAAGGTCACTCAGGTAGATGATTGATTGATTGATTGATTGATTGATTGCTAGGGATTGAACCCAGGTCCTCACCCATGTTAGGCAAGCACTCTACCACTGAGCTACATCCCCAGACTTTTTAGTTTTGAGATTGAAGTTGCCCTTTCTATTTTATTTTAAGATTGGAAGTTGCCCCACTGGCCTCAAACTTGCTATCCTCCTGCCTCAGCCTCGGGATTATCTGGGATTACAAGCGCTCGCCATTGAACCTGGAAGATTTTGTATTTTTAAACAGGGTATTTTTAAGTCCTCTACAGTTGTTTCATCTCATCTTCCCTTCAGAAATTTTATATTGATTGTTTTAAGTTCCTATGTCAGAATTTGATGTAACTGTGTGAAATATTGACTCTGCCATTAGGGACCCTGTTTTCAGCGACCCGAATACCTGCTTAGCTATAATTTAACATGCATTTTTTAAATTGTTTCCCTTCTTGTGGAAATACAGAGAAATTGAAAATAGGCCAAATATTTCCCTTCTCATCTCTTTAGTTATAAAGATCTTTGGTTTTTGTTTTGTTTTGTTTTGTTTTATTGTTCTGTTAATGTTCTCTAAAGCCATTATCATACCCCAGGATAATCATTTTCTTTGGGGTCACCTCTGGCACTTTGCTGTATTTTAGTCTACAGAAACTGAAGGGTGGAATCCAAACAAAACTGTGTTTACTTTTTCCACACTTCAGGAACCAGAGTAAATTCAGTCTAAAGAACCCTAGAGAGAAGGAAAAGGGGAGGGAGAGCTTTTCTTTGTGCACAATTGAAATTAGCAAGGAAGGCTTTATTTACACTGGACATTATCATCCTAATTAAAAGGGTAAGGCAATACATTAGATAATGATAGATAATTGCCCTTGACAGCAGCTGTTGGTGAGAAATGGTAATCAAATGTTTGAAGGCTTTTAGGTGCTAATAGAGTAGTCCAGATTCTAAGAAGCTGCCTGACTTTTGTGGAAGGAGTGTTACTTTCGGGCAGAATTTTTCTGTCAGTCTTCTATGACAGTGCTTCCCCTAGATTCAAAGTGTGAAAGTCTTCCTTCTGTATCCACCTGGAAATGGTTCTAGGACACCCCCCTCCTGCCTCCTGCCCACTCTGCAGGTACCAAAACCAAAAGATGCTACAGTCCCTTATGTAAAGTCATGGTGTTATTTGCATATAACCTACACACATCCTCCTGCATACTTTAAACCATCTGTAGATCACTTATCATACTTCATACAATGTAAATGTCATGTAAATAGCTGTTGTACTTTGTTGTTTAGAGAATAATGACAAGAGAAAAGTCTGCATGTGTTCAGCACAGACGAAATCCACCCCACCACCCAGAATATTTTTGTTTTGCAGCTGGTTGAATAGGCAGATGCAGAGCCCATTCACTTACACAGAGGGCTGGTGGTGCTATTTCTCTTGGGTGCCTGTCTGTTGGGTTGTCTTCAGGGAAAGGCAGAGGGCTGCCCCAGTGTTCACCTGTCCCGAACTGAGGCTGGAGGCGCTGGTCAGTCTGTCCAGCCAGCCTGGGTTTGCTGTCTCACTTTCCGTCCTCCTTTCCACCTGTTGGGTCCTGATGTAGGGCACTGTGGCCGACTGCACTCCGGTTTTCTACCTAGGTGAGCATTCAACAGTTTATTTTGATGTTTTTTTGTTGGAGCCAGATTTAACAAAGCCAGGGGTGGAATCACCTTCCTAAGAAGTCAAGAAAAAACAGAAGCAGTCCAGCTTCCCTGGGCAGATTGTGGCCTCTATTACTGCTGTAAGTGAAGAAGGCTTCGCCCTTCTGCATTATGTTGGAGCATATGCAATTGTCCATTTTTAAAAATCACCTTTTTTCCCAAATTATGTTAAAAGATATAACATAAAATTTACCACTTAATGACTTTTAAGTGTACAGTGAGCCGGGGGTGGTGGCACACGCTTGTAATCCCAGTACTTTGGGAGGCAGAGACCGGAGGATCCGAGTTCGCGGCCAGCCTCAGCTTTCTCTCTTTCTTTCTCTCTCCCTCTCCCTCTCTCTCTCTCTCTCTCTCTCTCTCTCTCTCTCTCTCTACCTAGTGAGGCCCTCCGCAACT
>PVJS01009595.1:0-49986 GCA_004027185.1 Glis glis
AGAGAGAGAGAGAGAGAGAGAGAGAGAGAGAGAGAGAGCTGAGGCTGGCCGTGAACCCAGATCCTCTGGTCTCCACCTCCCAAAGTACTGGGATTACAAGCGTGCACCACCACGCCCAGCCATTTTTATTTTTTATTTTGAGACAAGGTCTCACTGAGTTGCTAAGGTTCTCGATAAGTTGCTAAGGCTGGACTCGAACCTGTGATCCTCCTGTCTCAGCCTCCCAAGAACTGTGATTACAGGTGTGCGCCCCCAAGCTCCTGGTGGGCCTGGAGGAAGTGGGCCTGCTGTGTCCTGACCCATGGGGGCCTCCCCCAGTCTATACGAAGGAGGCCCAGTTGGCCTCTCAGTATGTGAGTCTTGAAGCCACTGTTCCTTCACCGTTGATGACCTCTATTGAGGGTAGAGCCATGACCCAGGTTTTCAGGAACTGGTATCCTGTCCCTCTCTGACCTCTTTTATGGGGTACCTTTCAAGAGAGCTCATGGGAACCCTCCTTCTTCCACCCAGGACAACTCCCCTAGGCCTCCAGCCTCTCGTTCTCACAGACCCACCTACCCTTTCACAGACACTAATTATTAAGCGCCATTTGTATGCCTGCCACTGTTTGGTGATAGAGATATAGTGGTGAACAAGGCAGGCCCCTTGGTCTAAAAGAACTCTGTTCCTGAGGAGGGGAAAATCTGTAAACAGAGACGTGTAATAGAGGCAACATGACAGAGGTGCCTGAATACGAGGGGTCATGCAAAGCTCCCTGGGGAACCTGATGATGTTTGGAGCAGTATATTATTCAGGGGTCTCCAGGGAGCTGAACAACTGAAGATATATGTATATACACATACATAGGTACATATACATCATATATATGAAAAGACAAATTATATGTTGGCAAAAGGACTGTGGCTTAAGAAAAATAAATTACATCTTGTGACCAAGACAAACTATGGAACTGAAACAATTACATGGTGTGCTGACATTATTGAGTGCTGACTACGTGCTAGGCACTTACAACACACTGACTCCTCAAAGAAATCCTAGGAGAGGGAAGGGAAGGAGGGAGGGGTTGTGTTTAAGGAATTGGCTCATGCAGTTGTGGAGGCTTGGCAAGTTCAAAATCTGCAGGGTGGCCAGGCGTGGTGGCACACGCTTGTAATCCCAGTACTTGGGAAGCTGAGACTGGAGGATCCGGGTTTGCGGCCAGCCTCAGCTACTTAGTGAGGCCCTCCACAACTTAGTGAGACCCTGTTTCAAAATAAAAGAATAAAAAACAGGGCTGGGGGTGTAGCCCGGAGGTAGAATGCCCCTGGGTTCGATCCTCAGTACCGCAAAAAAAAAAAAAATCTGCAGGGTGGGCCAGTGGGCTGAAGACAATGTGGAGTTTACAGTTGGTCTGCTAGAATTACCTCCTTTTCTGGAGAAGCCAGTCTTTTCCCATTAAGGCTGTCAACTGATTGGAGGAGACCCACCCACATGATAGGAGGTATTCTGTTTTATGCCAAGTCTACAGGTTTAAATGTTAATCTCATCTAAAAAATCTTCACAGACATTTCTAGAATAATGTTTGACTAAATGTCTGGGTCCATGGCCTAGACGAGTTGACACATAAGATTAACTACCATGGGTGGGTTTGAGGGACGTTGAGGAGTTTGCTACCTATCTAGGAGGGAAAGGGCATTCCAGGCATTGGGACAGTTCGTGTTCTGAGAATTCTGCAGAAGAGAGAATAGGAACGGTGGATCAAGACACAGGCAGAAGCCCATGGAAGAGAGGCTGGCAGCCATGCTGTGGGGCCTAAACTCATGGGGAACCTGTAGTGTCTCAAGAAGGGGAGTCATTGTGGATTAGAGACACCCCTTGGGCAGCCTCCAGAGGGTGGGATAGAACTCCTTTCTCCTGGCACACTCAGTGTAGACGGTGCGCTGAATCACAGCTCCTATGGTTGACAGGGTACCAGGACTTGTTAAGCCACCTACAAAATCCTCCCCATGGTCAGAGAGAGAGAAACACAGCCTGCCAGGTGCCCACACAGAGCTGGCAGTCACCTTGAGCACTCTGGTCACTGACCACACTCCACGGACTACCAGGCTGCCTAGGAGAGCAGAACCAGCTGTTCCTGTCCTCAGTGGAACTGGGTGGGCTCTGCTGCCTCAGTGGGGCCCTGATTCAGGGTGTCAAGTACATTTTCAATGTGGCAGACACTGTGAAATGAGATGATGACCCTCAGTTGGGAGGGCCCATCCTCCCTTCTAGTGTCAAAATCCTGGAAAGGGCATCGGCCTCTCAGTAATGAGTCATGATTTCTGCACTGCCGGAGCTCAAGTGTCCCCCTCCAGCTAATCCCTCGGGATCATTATGATGACAGAGAAAGGCATTTTTGAAAGGATGACATCCTAATGGCTTTGGAAAACAAGATAGGAAGCTACCCATGGACCAAAAGTGTTCATAAATCTTAGGAAGATAGAATGCCAATAAGACTGCAGAGACAGAATCAGAACAGAAAACATTGCAGGCCAAGACCCCTGAAGTCTGAGTGATTTTTATCACAGGAAAGCCAAGCAGATTTTCTACCAACAGCCAACAAAGCAAAGAGCAGGACCAGCTGCCAGTGTTCTCCCCTGAGGATGTCTTAGGAGGACCAAATGCAGTTCCACTCCTCCATACTTTCTACATGAAGAGACAGGAAGCCTGGGGCAGGCCAAATCCTAGGAAATGCACAGGAGCTGGGTGGTGACAATGGGAAGTGGAGGTAGGAGGATCGCTTGAGCCCAGGAGTTTGAGGCCAGCTTGACAACATAACAAGATCCCATCTCAAGAAAGAGAAGGAGGAGGAGGAGGAGGAGGAGGAGGAGGAGGAGGAGGAAGGAATCCAGGGCCAGGTCTGAGAGAGGCTGAGGGAAGGAATTCCAGCCATCTCCAGCAGACTTGGTGTGGAGCAAGAAGCAAATAGGGGAGTACTGGCAGCTCTGTCTCACATGAAGTCCACCATTATGCCCAACATGGAGAACATCCTTCTTTTGGCAATGGCAGGAGCTCCCTGGCTGGCTTTCTTTACACAGATCATACTGAGAGATTTGCCATCTCCATTCTTTACCTTCAAGAGCCCCACCATAGTTTCCCCTATCACATTCCAGGGTGAACCTGTCAGATTAATAGAACAAATATCTCAGGAAGCCCCATGTTGTTAGTTGTTTGGCCCAATATCCTTTTTCTCTTCTTCTGCACTAGTGGACATTTTAGCAGGATACCACAGACAACAATAGTGGAGAGGATGGGTAGAAATAGTCAAAGATGTAACCAAAGAAAATTTTCATGAGTTAAAGAAACAGAATTTTAAGCCGGGCGTGGTGGTGCACACTTGTAATCCCAGTACTTTGGGAGGTGGAGACCGGAGGATCCGGGTTCACGGCCAGCCTCAGCTCTCTCTGTCTCTCTCTCTCTCTCTCTCTCTCTCTCTCTCTCTCTCCTTAGTGAGGCCCTCCGCAACTTCGTGAGACCCGGTTTCAAAATAAAGTATAAAAAATAGGGCCGGGGGTGTAGCACGGAGGTAGAATGCCTTTGGGTTCAATCCCCGGTACTGAAAAAAAAAAAAGAAACAGAATTTTAGAATAAAAAGAGCACACTTAAATTCAGAATAGGACTTAGAAAATGACATTTAGACCCATCTTGGTGAAATTTCAGAACATCAGGCTAAAAATAAAAAAAAAATTCCAGAGAGAATCAAAATTTACATTAGAATTTCACATCAGTAACATAAGATGCTCAAGTGCATCAGGGCAGTCCTTTCAAAAGCCCTGGAGGACAGTGATTTTGAGCTAAGAACCTATTCTGCCAAACTTTGAAAGCAAAGATTTTCATGTGTGAAGATTCAGAAAGTTTATCACATAGTCACCTATATTTTCTGGAAGAAATGACAACCTCCTAGAAATATCTATATCAACCAAAATAAGAATCCAAAAAGATGATGACGTGAGATTCAAGAAGTGAAGGAAGCTATGCATTTTCTTTTTAAATTAATTTATTGGTGCATTGTAATTGCACCTGATGGTGAGAGTCATAGTGATACATGTGTATACACACACAACATCACTTGTTCTGTTTCCCTCCCTACTCTGCCCCCTCCTCCCTCCCTGTACATGATAATGAAATTCTTAGTGATACATTCATGTATGCACGTAACATTATTTGGTCTGTTTCCTTCCCCAAACCTCTCCTCCCTCCCCAATTCCCTTTCACTGTTTTACTATTCTCCTAATTTTCATGAGGTCCCTTTTCTTCCCCATATTTTTCTACCTTCCACATATGAAAGAAAACGTGACTCTTAATTTTCTGAACCTGGCTGATCTCATTTAGCATGATGTTCTCCAGTCCATATTTCTGCAAATGACATAATTTCATTCTTTTTTACAGCCGAGTAAAACTTCATTGTGTGTATATACCACAAACATCTCTCTATTTCCCTACCTTCCTTCCTTACTCCCTCCCTCCCTCCTTTCTTCCTTCCTTTCCTTTCCTTTCCTTTCCTTTCCTTTCCTTTCCTTTCCCTTCCCTTTCTTTCTTTCCTTCCTTTTCTTCATACTGGGGATTAAACCCGGGGGCATTCTACCTCCAAGCTACACCCCCAGCCCTTTTTATTTTTTGTATTTGAAACGAGGTCTCACTAGGTTGCTTAGAGTCTTGCTAAATTGCTGAGGCTGGTCTCAAACCTGTGATCCTCCTGTCTCAACCTCCCAAGATCTGGGATTACAGGTGTGTGCCACCATGCCAAGCTGTCACATTTTCTTTATCCATTCATCATTGATGGACATCTAGTTTGGTTGTGAATTGCACTGCTATAAACATAGGTATGCACGCATCACTATAGTATTCTGATTTTAATTCTTTTGGAAAGATACTGAGGAGTGGTATATGGAAGCTATACATTTTTCTTGTGACAATTTAAGTAGTGTGGAATTACCTTTCTTTCTCTTGGGTCTATTCATACCAACTGGTTCCAAGGGAATGATATCTTCACAATCCTACTGTTTACTAGCTTCACTTTTTAGAATAAATCTTCTTTTAGGATTCTCTTCTATAAATTATAATATAGAAGAGAATGTGAATGTGAATGTTATGAAACTTGACAATGTAAAAGGAGTAATATATAACTAACAAAACCTTAAAAGTAGAGAGAGAAAGAAGAGAATGTGTGCAAATTCCATTGTTCATAGCAGGACATGAATAGACAGTTTCTCAAGTGAACAGACCAGGAAATAACAAGTTATATTATTATTTGACGATGCTAAAGGCAACTGCCAGAATCAGTGTGTGTGGTGGGGGTGGGTGAAATGGAGCACAAGGAAGTTGACAGAGAAGATAAGTGCAAAAACTCCCTGTTTTATAGCAGAGTCAATACCATAACCCGAGAGGATGACTTGGAATTATGAGACTTAGAAGGAATCAGACTTTTGGAAAATTAACAATTTTAGAAGAAACGGACTCCATGACCACACATGTACTGTATCTCACCAGTACTTGCCACCATCGAAACACATCTGTCCTACAGCTTCTGGCAGCAGATGTATCGTGACTATGAGAAGACTCATGCATTCATTCAACAAATGTTTATGGGCAGCTCATTTAAATAGGCCAGTTGAAAGCTGATGTGATTTGTGTCCTCAGCCTCACCTCCTACTCCTGATACTCCCACACTGGACTCCAACTTCACGCACACTCTGGATCCCCCAGCATCTTCCCATCTTCTCCACACTAGCCCCCCTTTTTGCTTGGTGCAGTCCCGCTCATCCTCAGAGCCCAGTGTCCATGTCTCCAGGGCTGCCCTAGCGAGCCCCTCCCGACCCTCTTCAGGCAGCTCCTCCCAACCTGTCCTTTGGAACCTATTTCCGTCATGGCATCAAACACAGCTTATTATCTGTTTTTGTTTGTGACTCTTTCCTTATAGGCTTTGTATTTTTCAAGAGCTAAGTCCATGTCTTTTTTCAAATCGTGGTATAACACACACAATTATATACCCAAAGCAGAGGTGTAAACCCACAATAGTCTTTACATATGTATGTATGTACATGTATGTATACACACATATATGCCTCTGTAATATATATGTAACCATGTCAAGATGTAGAACATTTCTATCACCCCAGAATGCTACTTCCTAGTAAATACTCACCTGCCCCACCAGAGCTAACCACTATTCCATTTTCTAAGATCATAAAATAGATTTTGCCTATACTTAATCAGTTAAGTAGAATCATGCAACATATGATTGATTACATCTGAATTACTTTGCATATTATTATATCTGTAAGACCCACATTTTTGCCATAGCTGTACTTTGTTGTTTTTCTTACTATGTAGTAATTCTTAGGTGAGTATATCACAATTTATTTACACATTCTATTTGTTGTTGGAATTTGGGTTATTTCTAGTTTTAGTTTTTCTATTATAAATAAAGCTACTATAAACAGTTTTGTTACTGTTTTTTGGCAGATGAACATGCATTTCTATAGGATATATTCTTGGGAGTGGAATTTCTGGGTCAGAGGGCAGGTGTGTGTTTGGCATTAGATTTTGCCAACCAGTTGTCCAAATGATTGTGTCCATTTACCTTCCTATTAGTGATGTATAAGAAGAGTTCCAGTTGCCCCACAGCCTCACCTTCCTTAGTATTGTTTTTTTTGTTGTTGTTTCATATTAGTTGTTCTGGTGAATGTGTAGTAGATTTCATTTATATTTCCTTAATGAGTACTCATGTTAAGCATCTCTTTACATGCTTCAATACCCCACTTTCAACAATGGATAGAATACCCAGACTGGTGATTAGTAAAGAAACAAATTATTTAACACTATAAACCAAATAGACACAACATATATATATATATATATATATATATATATATATATATATTGCATGCCACCCAACAGCAGCAGAATATTCATTCAAGTGCCATGGCTCTTTCTCCAGGATAGGCCACATTTTAGGTTACAAAATAAGTCAACAAATTTCAGATGTTTGAAATCATACCAAATATCTTTTCTGACCATAATAAAGGGAAACTAGGAATCAATAGCAAAATTAAAACTAGAAAATCCACAAATTAAATATCATACTCTACCATTGGGTCAAAGAAGAAATCAAAAAGGAAATTACAAAATACCTCAAAATATCTGGGCATGGTGGAGCATGTCTATAACCCCAGTACTTGCGAGACTGAGACAGGAGGACAGCCTCAGCAACTTAGCAAGACTCTCAGCAATCTAGTAAGACCTTGTTAAAAAGCAAAAAATAAAAAAGGACTGGGGATGTGGCTTGGAGGTAGAATGCTTCTGGATTCGATCCCCAGTAACACACACACACACACATACACACACACTCAAGGTAAATGAAAATGAAAACACAACCTACCAAAACTTAAGGGATTCAGCAAAAGCTATACTAAGAGGGAAAATCATGGTATTAAATGCTTACATTTAAAAAGAAGAAAGACCTTAAATAAACAACCTAACTTTATACCTCAAGGAGCTACAAAGAGAATAACAAACTAAGTCCAAGGTTAGTAAAAGGAAAGAAATAACAAGGGTTGGAGAAGAAATGAACAAAATTGAAAAAAAGCACAATGAAACTAATAGTTGGTTTTTGAAAAGATAAAGTTGACAAACCCTTTGCTAGACTAAGGAAAAAGATAAGTTCTCTTTAATCAGAAATTAAAGAAGAAGCCGGGCGTGGTGGCACACACTTATAATCCCAGTATTTGGGAGGCTGAGACCAGAGGATCCAGGTTCACGGCTAGCCTCAGCTACTTATTGAGGTCCTTCATAACTTAGTGAGACCCTGTTTCAAAATAAAGAATAAAAAATAGGACTGGGGGTGTAGCTCGGAAGTAGAATGCCCCTGGGTTCAATCCCCAGTACCGCAAAAAAAGAAGAAATATTACAACTGATGCCACAGAAATAAAAAAAAGAAGCATAAAAGAGATTGCTATTAGATGTAAAAAAAAAATGGATAACCTAAAATACATGGATAAATTCCTGGAAAAATACAGGCCTATAACTAGTTTTTAGATTGAATCAGTAATCAAAATTCTCCCAAAAGGAAAGCACAGGTGAATTCCACACAAAAAAATTTAAAGAATAATCAACATCAGTCTTTTTGGAGCTCTTCCAAAAAAAATTGAATAGGAAGGAATACTTTAAAACTCATAAGGCCAGCATTACTCTGTTACCAAAGCCAAACTAAGACACCACAAAAAAAAGGAAACTACAGGCCAACATCCCTGATGAATATGGATGCAGAAATCCTCAACAAAACACTTGCAAACCAAATCCAACAACATATTAAAAGGATCACACACCATGACCAAATAGGATTTATCCCTGGGATGCCAAGATGGTTTAACATATGAAAATCAATTAATGTGACATACTACATTAACAGAATAAAGGTCAATAGTCAAATGATTGTCTCAACAGAAAAGGAAAATCATTTGACAAAATTCAACAAGTTTTCATGATAAACATAAAACTCTTAGAAAACTTGCACTAGAAGAAAGTATTTCAACATAATAAAGGCCATATATGACAAGCTCACAAGTAATATCATATATAAAAAGTTGAAATGTTTTTCTCTAAGATCAGGAACAAAAGAAAGATGCTCATTCTTGCCACTCCTATTAAACATAGTACTAGAAGTCCTAGCCAGAGCAATTAGGAAAGAAGAAAAAATGAAAGGCATTCAAATTGGAAACACAAAATTAAAATTGTCCCTGTTTGTAGACAATATGATCTTACATACAGAAAACCCTAAAGATTCCATTTTAAATAACCTGTTAGAAGCTGGGTGTGGTGGCACACACCTGTAATCCCAATACTTGCGAGGCCGAGACAAGAGGATCCCAGGTTTGAGGCCAGCCTCAGCAACTTAGCAAGAGCCTCAACATCTTAGTACTGATGAATATTTGGTTGCTTCTACCCTTTCACTTTTGAGAATAATGCTGTTATGAACATGGATGTTCAAATATCAATGAGACCCTGCTTTCAATTCTTTTGCATATATAGCCAGAAGTGGAATTGCTGGATCAAATATTGATTCTATTTTTAATTTTTTGAGGAACCACCATACTGTTTTCCATAGAGACTGAACCACTTTACATTTCCACCAATGGTACACAAGGGTTTCAGAATTTCCCTACATCCTTGCCAACACTTCTTTTTTGACAGGAACCATCCTAATGTGTTGGAGGTGGTATTATGTTGTGGTTTTGATTTTCAAGTCCCTAATGATAAGTGATGGTGAGCATCTTTTCATATACTTGTGGGTCTGCCAAGCACACAAGAATGATGGAGACCACAGGTAGTTTCTGTGTCTACTGTTGGAATACACAGACTATGTCAGCAATATCCCTGCTCATGCGTCTTTCTATAGTGTATTTTATAGTGTATGTGTGCATGCACACATGTGTGTTATAGTAAGAAGAACCTTAACTACCTAGGAAGCTTGTAGGCGGGTGCGCCTTTTGTACCACTGTCACTTGTGTAGAAACAAAATGCCATCAAAGGAACAGCTGGAGACCTGCTGGAAACTGACAAGCCAGCGGCCACTGTGGAATCTAGGTCTTTCTTGGGCAGCATTGAAGAGACACTGGCAGAACACAAATGGCGATAAGACAGGTGCCTGACCTGCCCAACTCTCATTCCAGGCTTTGTTCTTCCTCATGCTCTTTCACCCACAAGAACTTCCTGGACCATTGAAGATAAATATGTCGAGTTAAGGTCATAGATGCCCACAGAGTTCTCACCGGGGTCCACAAGCCTCTTTTAATCCTTCCGGGGGAAAGCAGATATAAATAAATGACAAGATAGGTAGGTGGGTAGATAACTAGAGATATAACAATAGATAACTAAGCAGATGGATTAAGCACAAGCACCTGGGCTTCCATGAGGCTACTGTTCCTGATCTCAGTCCATTTTCAGTCTCAATGGGAGCGAGACTTAAACGCTATAGATACTTTTCTAGATGAAAAGGAAAAATGTGTTTTACAAGGCCAGCCTGCACAGCGGGAAGAACAGCTGCTAGGAACAGTGTTTGGTTGCCCACGGAGGTAGAATTTGGATTCAAATGTGAGTCCTGTCTGTAAGGCTGGTGTGGCCGCAGCTTCCTTGAGGGTCTTCATTGCAGAAGTCACTGGGTGGCCAAGTCTGGCTCTGGCTCTGCTACTTAGCAGCTCTGTGGATTTGTGCCTCAGTTTCCTCATCTGTAAAATGAGAATGATAACCATACCTGCCTCCTAGAGTTATCATGAGGAATAAATCAGCTAATTTATGTATGCCCTAAGAACAACCCTGATTCGTAGTAAGAATTCGGTTGTTAAGTCCAAACCCTGAGCCTTGGCTGACACCATCTTCACCCGAGTTATCACAAATAACCAGGCGCACATCTGGGCCTCCGCATGTCTGGCAGCATGGAGCTCCGGCTGCAGCATTGCTTTATGTCAACTGTGAAGTGTGTTCCTGCTGTTAACAGGGATGTCACTGGGACTGTTTTCCTAGTGATGTCAATTTAATCTTGGTCCCTGGCCTAACAGGAAGACAAACTCCAGCCAGATAGAACTCACTTAAGACTGCCTGCGTTTCTCTTTGTAGGAATAGAGTGTGTTTTTTTGACCAGTGTACAGAAATTTTAAGCCCTATCTAGGTCTTAGGGTTGGATGGGAGGTAAAAAGGAAAAGCAGGAGCACGGAGATCAGTCATCCAAGGGAAATTATTTAAGAGCCCCCTCCCTACCCCCGACAAAGACTAATCTTGGGGGAAAACAAAGGCATTTTCAAGAAACTCAGCCCTGTTTACTGTGTTAGTCAGCTTTGCATTACTGTAATGAAATGCCTGAAGTAATTAGCTTTTCTTTTTAAATGGAAAGGTTTCTTTTCCCTCACAGTTTGGAAATTTCAGTCCATAGTGGGTCCACCCCATTGCTTTGGCGTTTGTGGTGAGGCGGTCCATCATGGAGGGAGCACGTGGTGGAGTGAGCCATTCACTTCATGGCGGCCAGGAAGCAAGGAAAGAGGAGAGTGGAAGAGTTCCAACAATCTCCTTTAAGGGACCCAAGACCTCCCACTAGGCCCCGTCTCTTCAAGTTTCCACCACTTTCCAATAGTACCAAGCAAGGACCAAGCTTTTAACACATGGGCTTTCAGGGGACATTCAGGATCCAAATTAGCACTTAACGTGGCCGCACAGTGATTTGCACATCAGGTGCCTGTAGTTAACCAGGGAAGACCTCCTGGAGGAGCTGGGAGAGCAGGGAGGCAGGCAGAACCCACCTGGGCCACCCTGACCAAGGTCAGCCCCATGGGGGCTTCCTAGGCATGGTCTGCACTCGGAGTTCAGGTCCTGCCTTTGCCCTTCCTTGTCTGGTCTGAAGCAATTAGCATAAAAATAAAACCGGGACAAGTGTGGGAATCAATATGCTAATGTTTAGCACAGTTTGGACACATGGTCGTTCTCAGTTGAGTACTTTTAAAATATTTTTATATTTTACTTTGTGTTGAGCCCTGTATCAGCCACAGGAAGTGCAAAGATGAATAAGGCGCAGGTCCTGCCCATTCCCGAGGGAGACGAGTTCACCAGGAAGATGCTGATGAACTGGTCAAGCCACAGGCCAGACCCCAGGTAGACATCCCTGGCTGCTCAGGGAAGTAGCGCTATTTGACCTACTAGAGTAGCAGAAAACTTCTCCCACACAGGCTGGCCATGGGACCCTAGGTGTGCCTGTTTTCTATGAACACATCCAGGCCAGAGGGTGTGAGGGGCCAAACAGCCCAGCAGCGTGTCTCTTCCCTCTCTGGAACCACAGCTTTGTTGGACGATCTGCTTGGCACAACCGAGCCTTCACAGTTTGGGGCCAAGAAAGGATGTGTAGAAGCTTCTCCCCATGTCTAGAGCCCACACTGGTGCAGCACAGTGCCCACCTGGACACTCTGGGTGCCAGAGCCCCAAAGCTCGACATTCCCTGTAGCCACACTCCAGCCTCCTGCGCTTTGCACATGTTGTACTTCCCAGATAGACTGAGTTCCTTTCTTCCAAATCTAACTTTCAATGTGTTTCCCATCATCCAAGGCCCAGTTCAAGCATGTCTCCTGCTTGGCAGCATTCCCACTCCTCTGTGGAATTAGCATCCCCTGGAACAGCAGTGTGTAAAGGCAGAGTTCAAAATGTAAGTGCAGGGTGGAGAGCCAGAGCAGGTTGTTGGCCCGATTATGACAGATCTGAAATGCCGTTGGTCAAATCTCTCTATAGGGAGGAGCTATTGAGAGTTCTTGAGAAACTTGGTGAGGTTGTCCATTGAAGAGACTTCTCTTTCCACAATGAATGATGGAGTGTGGTGGGAGTTAGGGAGAGGCTGGAAACCTAGAAGCAAGGTGATTAGTTACAGGAGGCAGAGTTATTTCATCAGTTTCCCCAAATGCCGGGCTGTAGAAAAGTATGCATCAGATTGACATGGGGAAAATTTTATAAAAATACAGATTCTGGGGACCTTTCCCCAGAGATTCTGTCTCAGTGGATCTGGATTGGGGCTAGAAACTATACCTTCAGCAGATGCCCCAGGACATTTTTGGGGGAGAGGAGGGAGATGAACTATTCAATAATGGTGTTAGGGAAACTGGCTAGCTATAATGAAAACAAAAATTAAAGTTTTATTTTTACCTTAATCCTTATACCCAAATGAATGTCAGATGGAGCCAGGATGACAATGGAAAGGGAGGAATGGAGAGGAAAAAATAAATCATGAAGGAACTGGAAGTAGAAGGAACATTTGGGTGACATTCTAGAAAATAATCATAGGCATGAAACCTAAAGTCACAAATGGGAAGAGTGATGATACAGTGGACTGCATTGAGACAAAAATTTTTTTCTGTATAGCTAAGTTAAACACGAATGATAAATGAGGAGAAAATATGTGCAGCCTAGATAGGCAAGATTGATATCCCCAATATCAAGAGAGGTTATGTAAACCAATAAGAAAAATAGACTCCATTGGAAACATTTTAAAAGGATATGGAAAGTAATCACTTAAATAAAAAATTTTGTTAATAAGTTTATGCAAAAATGCTAAGGCTTACTAGAAATCAAGAAATAAAGACTTTTTTAATAATAATATACCATTGTGGGACTGGGTGTGGTGGCACACACCTATAATCCTAGTACTTGGGAGGCTGAGACAGGAGGATCATAGGTTTGAATCCAGCCTGAGCAACTTAGCAAGACCCTGTTTCAAAATTAAAAAATAAAAAGGGATGGGGGTATAGGTTGGAGGTAGAACTCCCCTGGGTTCAATCCCCAGTACCAAAAAAGAAAAACTATTGTGGTAAGCAGAATATCTCCCAAGATAGCCACCTTCTAATTCCTGGAACCTGTGAATATATTGCCTGTCATGGCAAACTGGACTTTGTTGGCTGTGATTAAGTTAAGGATCTCAAGGGGGGAGATTATAATGGATTATCCAGTTGAAGACTCATAAGTCAACGAAGGAAGCAGAGGGGTCAGGATTCGAATAACGTGATGTGAGACATGACTTTGAAGACAGAAGGGAGCCACGAGCCAACGGATGCAGCAGGCAGCCTCTAGAAGCTGGAATGGGCTCTGTCAAGCCTTCTCAGCCTCCCAGAGACCTACACCACACTCTACCCCTAGTGCGAGTTGGCATGTGTGTTCAGCTGCTCCAAATGGGACCAACAGATAGAAGATGTATTTCTCTCCCAGGGAGGATGTCTTTGCTTTGTACTGTCATCCAGTCTTCTCCCCCCATGTCTTCAGGTGATGTTCTCATCTTGGTGGTCAGAGTTGACTCCCTGCCAACAAGTTCCTTCCTGAGACAATGGCAAGTGGAGGGCAAGCACTAGTTCTGCTGACCACGGAGATTACATACAGCATGTTGGGGAGACCTAGCTGCAAGAGAGGCTTGGAAATGCAGGCTCTAGCTGGATGACCACAGACCCAGCTAATGCTCAGGTGGCAGCCTTTTAAATTTATTTATTTATTTTTTTGCAGTGCTGGGGATCTAACCCAGTGCCTTACATATGCCAGGCAAGCGCTCAACCAGTGCGCCACACCTCTAGCCCTCAGGTGGACTTGATTAGTAAAGAAAAGACCAATGGCTGGTGGGAGAAATGTCCAGGCTCTGTCTTGTTTCCCTTTCCCAGCCCGGCCCCTCCCCCCTCAGCCTCAGCCACTCTGTCCAGGCTTCCTTCTGTTGTTCTCTCTGACCACCTCTCCCTGTGAGTCCCCATGTCCTCATGTCTGCCCTGTCTTGCCACCATCTGAGCCCCCAGTCACTTACTTTCTTCTTTTCTTTTTTCTTTTTTTGTGGTACTGGGGATTGAACCCAGGGGCATTCTACCTCTGAGCTACACCCTCAGCCCTATTTTTTATTCTTTATTTTGAAACAGGGTCTCACTAAGTTGCGGGGGGCCTCACTAAGTAGTGGGGGCTGACTGCAAACCTGCTATCCTCCTGTCTCAGCTCCCAAGTACTAGGATTATAAGCATGCACCACCACGCCCGGCTCCCAGTCACTTACTTTCTTTGCAGGTAAAGAGTTCCTTTCCACCTGGCATGTGCACATGTGTGCACACACATAACAGTACTGCGTGCAGAGATTCCAGGAGGGGGCACTGGTTTTGTTGTTGGGTGGCTAAATAAGAACATGACTGCCCGCCTCCTTGCCCACTGTGTCCTCAGGCCCTGTGTCCCCAACTATTGGAGTTAGGAGGAAGGTTTACTTTCCTGGCATTTGAGATCAATATGTTTTATTACTGCCAGTAAGTTTTTTTTTTACCCAATTTTGGTATATTGGGGGTAAGTGTATGTGTAAGCAAATTACAAGCAAAGAACTTTGTTCAGCCCCATATGTCTGGGTTCAGATTGACCTAACAGCTCCCTGGGCATGGGGCCCTGGTCCTCTTCTTGGCTCAGCCTTATCTCACTTGGCCAGTGGCCCGAGCTCCTTAGCAGAGAGCTGGAGGCACATTCCAGCTGGCCTCCTGACAGGACTGGTGGATCACCCACCTGGTAGAGCCCAGCTCCCTTCTCCCACTGGTAAAGGCCCTGGGTGTCCACTTTGGCTCTGGCCATGTGGTCCCAACCCTTGGATGCGGAAAGTGCTTCATAGTTTGGCTTCCGGCCTCCGCTGCCTCGCCATGAGTCTGTTGGTGTCTCCATTACTTCCCACTCCCCTTAGGCCTTTGTGGCTCCAGCCCCAGCAAGCCCAGCACTCTTCCCTGTTGGGCTGTTCTATGGAAGCTTCTGGAATGGTGATCTGATCTGTTAACCAATTGACTGTTGAGGCCCAGCTTCTCCTCAAGGTGGTTTGCTGGCCTCTAAGCCAGAGCTCTCTGGGGACTGTGGCTGGCAGTGTTGACCCTGTAGCCATTCTGTGACCATCAGCAAAGTATATCCATTCTCTTTATGTCCTGGGGTTTAGGCCCCTGTTGGCCTGAAAGGGAAACACTGAAGCCCTGACTTCATTTTTCAGTTGAGGTTCCCTCACTAATTCCCACAGAAGCCAGAGAGAAGTGGCTTCTTTCTCTGTCACTTCAGGCTGATAGTAACACTTCACACATACCCTCAGAACTCCAGAAAGCAGGAAAGACCCACTTTCCGAGTGTCTTGGTCCCAGTGACTAGCACGGTGCTTCTAAGAAGTTAAAGAGAGAGAGAACACCTGTTCACGCCGCATCTGAGTGCTCACACGCCCCAGGTCTTAGGTGCTGCGGTTCCTCTGGCATCTGCACCTGCAGCCCGGCTGCCCTCTCCCACGGCCCCTTATATCAAGCACCACACACCTGTCATGCCGTGGTGGGGCAGGGTGGCAGAGGGCACTAGTCCTGGTATCAGAGGTCCAGTGTGGCCCTGGGCTGCTCGTTCTGTACTGTGTCCCAGATTCCCTGCACACAGAATAAAGGGGCGGCCTCAGGCTCATGGGCCTCATGGGCTCCGCATTCAGGGAGATGGTGCTGACTGTCCTTGTGGCTCCTCCCTTACAGCTGCCAGCAGAAGGCCCCTCCCCAGAGAAGTGCTGGCCCAGCTAGCAAGTGTAGGCTGGACGCTGACCCTAGGCAGGCGGTGCTGGCCCCATGCGTCACCCAATGACTGTTCACCCTTATCCTACCTGCCCCTCCCACCTGGCCCTGGGAATTGCAAGGAACCCCCAGGGCTTCCCTGCCTACCCCTGGGGAGCCTTGTGGCTCAGTGAAGGTAGAGGGTCAGGACCAGACAACGTGGGGTCCTCCTTGGCCAGCTGACCCCCACTAGATGATTATTTCACCACCCAGTCAGGCCACAGGGTTAATCCATCCATCCATCAGAAGAATCAAGACTTACCACTAGCTAGTGTTTGGGGGTGCTTTGAGATCCTGGCAGGAAAAGTTCAATAGAAATAGTAAGTAAAGTCAATCCTTTATTAGCCATACACAGCACCCACAGGCCTCTCCCTACCACCCTGACACACACGAGTACAGACAGGCCCATCCCAGCCCAGAGAATCGTCCTCTCTCCACCTGACCTCAGATGATGGCCACCTCATCTGGATTTAGATGGCTCAGGTCTTCTGCGCACCTTAACTTGGATCATTAGGGTGGGCTCCCCACCTTAGCCAGGCTCCCCGGATTCTGCATCCAGCTGCCACAGTGAGAGTAGAATGTAAGTTGAAAGGCCATTGCTGCCATTCAGACTCGTAGATGCCCCCGATGCGCCTCACTGTGGACGCAGCAAAGTCCCCTAGAACAGAGAGCCATAGACTACAGCATCCACCCACACTGCCACCATAAAGAATGTTATAGAGGTGGGAGATGAGCCTGGTGGGGGTCAGAGGCACAGGATGGTCCAGCTCTGCTGTGTGGTTTTTAGGGCAAATCCAGTTGTCTTTCCAGTCCTTAGTCTCCTCTTTGAAGTGAGGGGATTGGACTAGACTACCAATCTCCAGGATCCACTGGGAGGCCACAGTGGAATTTTTGTCCTCACAGCAAAGATCCAAAGTTTATGCCAAATGCGCAGGTGCAGTTAGCCCTCATGCCTGGTTTCCATACAAGGTACATGCGGATTGTAAGGGTGAACGTTTGTCCTGTTGGGTAAACATTTATTCCTGTTGTACCTCTGTAGTCATCAGCACGCCCCAGCTTGGATGGTACCATTTTTTTTTTGGCAATACTGGGGAATGAACCCAGGGGCATTCTACCTCTGGTCTACACCCCCAGCCCTATTTTTTATTCTTTATTTTGAAACAGGGTCTCACTAAGTAGCAGAGGGCTTCACTAAGTAGCTGAGGCTGGCTGCAAACCCAGATCCTCCTGTCTGAGCCTCCCAAGTACTGGGATTGCAAGCATGTGCCACCACACCAGGCTTTTAGATGCTACCTTACATGGCCACCCTGTTGACTGTGACATAGTGAAATGCATCTCCCTGCGTTCCCCACACTTGACCTGCTTGGGAAAATGCCTTCTCTGCATCTTCCCAAAGCAGATTTGACTACTCAGAGAATAGAACAGAGCTGACTGCTCAGAGAATAGCCTTTGCTGAGAGTGGTCTTCCATTGACAAAATCAGTCACTGCATTTGTTAGAGGGATGTCATTGGAGACATAGATGATTTCCTGCCTCACTACTGCCCCTGACTGAAGTGCTACATGGAAAAGTTTCTTTTCAAGCAAACCTTTGCTCCCTGCAAAGAACTTAGACCTTTCTTCCTCTCTGACTATAAACACTCTGTAGTAGATCACATCTCCCTTTTCCTCTTGGCTATCGGGAAGCTCATATACATATGTATAGTTGAACTATAGAAATACTGTATGCCCTTATGATTGCTACATCGGTGTTATTTTATCCCACCAATCCTGACTTCCTACCCTATTTACATTTTCTTTGGTCTAATTTGTTATTTCTTATTTACAGTTTTCTTATAGTTTGTCATTCTTCTATAAATAGGATTTTGTTATAATTACTTTGAGTTCTTTGTAGAATCGAGACTAAAAAACACAAAAGGAATAAACTTACAGGATATAATTTTTGCTAAAACATCAAATCATCTGCCCTCCAAAGCTTGTCACGAGGGCTGAGACCCTGCCATTTGAGAGACGATTATTTGAGACTGACAGACTGGTTAATCTTCTGAGCACCCTACGAAAGGGCAATGAGTGGACTTTTCAAGTCTGTATCACCAAACGCCTGGTGAAAAGCCTGGGGAGGAAGAGTTTCCGTGCTTCCTCCTGTAAGCATGTCCTGCCCTAGCTCCAGGCTCCCGGAGGCAGACGTTCTCACAGGAGAAAGCACAGAAACACCGCTCGCTCAACCAGGACCTCGCGCAGGGGACAGAAATGTGGAAGGGACCAGGAGACAAACTCTGGCCATGAAGGCCTGAGCTTAGATGCTGACACCTCTTAGAAACCTCAGACCTTAAGGAGGCCACTTCCCTCTGTGGTCCTCAAGTTTCTCAACTGGAAAGTCATGTGGTTGGGTAAGCCAGAGTCACAGTGACCTCCAGTTTTGAAATTCCAACTGTGGCCCTGGGAAGAAGGGTCCTGAGGATGCACTCGGAACCCAGGGAGCCTAGGCCACCGAATTTTCAGCTGGCCCTGGGAGGATGCACACACTTGGGGCCACTCAGCAGAGCTACTTTGGCCTTCCTCTCAGCAAAGGCCTCCTTCATTTAGAGCTAGGGTACTGGCTGGACAAGAACAGGCTGCAGAGCTGGAGGAGCCTTCCAGAATAATCTTCCTGGGGGTTGTTTGGATCAGTCAGGTGGTCATAGCTGTGTTAGAGTGTGAGTGCCTGTGGGCTACCATGGTGGTGGTAGTTTGCAGCTTTGGCTTGAACACAGGCTGGGGAGTGAGTTCTCAAGGGAGTAAAAAAGCAGCGATTCTCTCTCTCTCTCTCTCTCTCTCTCTCTCTCTCTCTCTCTCTCGGACACTTTCAGATCCAAGGCCAGAGAGAAAGACTCACAAGAGAATAATCTACCCCTTGGGAAACTCATGCCTGGATCACCCACAGGCATTTCCTCCTGCACCAGCCACAGCACCATCCTGAGTTCATCCAGCAGCATCCACATCCATCATCTCATAGGGTCCACTGCAGCCCCGACGTGCAGTTGAGGCAGGAAATGCTGTTATCCACTTTACGGATGGGGCAGGGGAGGCCTAGAGAGCTCAAGCTTACTCGGAATGGATCACAGAGCAGGGACCGGAGCCCAGGCCTCCTGACCCTGACTGCCCGGCCGTTCCCAGAGTCTGCCCTACTTTGGCCCCAATTCTCCACGCTGCTAACATGTCACAAACCCACTGGCATCCACTGCAGCTGCGAGTGAGGGAAGGGCGGGCAGTGCTTGGGCACGTGGAGCTGGGTTGACTTTGTCTGGTTAACCTTTTAGGGGTCTCAGCTGACTTTGACATCGAGTGCCAGCTATCCAGGCTACCAACATGTCACAGTAACTCTCTTTTGTGTGTGTGTGTGTTTCTGTGTGTGTACTCTCGTCCTGCAGAAGAGCGTGATTTCTCCTCCAAGGCCGCTGATCGCCAACACAGGACAACGGGGAGAAGAGGCCAGGACGGAGCCGCCCCCAGCATCCAGCGTGGCCTCTCTTGGGCCGGCACCAGGGATGACTGGGCTGTGGACACAGCCGTCTCCAACCTTCTGCTCTTCACATAGCACACGGGGGACTCGTGGGGGCCACTTGCCACTGCCAACCGAAACAATACAATGGCAATACTGACATCCTTCATGACGCTTTCACAACAGACACTCAGGCAGGAAGTGCTGGCGCGCTTTCTGTCTGCCCAGTAGAGGGCCATGCCTCGCCAATCTGAAGCGCGTGGGCCCCAATGACCTGCTGAGTCCACTTGCAGCCAGTGACACTTGCAAAAGAACTCCCGACGCCGTCTTAGGGCCGGCTTCCGCAGCTCTTGACCGATGTGGCCAGAGCCGGACAACTCCTCGGGACCCTCAGATTATCCATAAATGCAGCCTGCCCCCACCCTCCCTGAGTAGCATCTGAAGTCTCCGTGAAGGTCATGGATCCTGAACAAGGCATCAAGGGCACCAAGAAGGCGGAGGGAAGTCCCCGGAAGCGGCTGACCAAAGGAGAGGCCATCCAGACCAGTGTTTCTTCCAGCATCCCGTACCCAGGCAGCGGCACAGCTGCCCCCCAAGAGAGTGCCTCCCAGGAGCTCCTAGCCCCGCAACCCTTCCCTGGCCCCTCATCAGTCCTTAGGGAAGGCTCTCAGGAGAAAACGGGCCAGCAGCAGAAGCCCCAGCAGAGGCCCCCCATCGAAGCCTCCGTCCACATCTCCCAGCTTCCCCAGCACCCTTTGACACCAGCATTCATGGCGCCTGGCAAACCGGAGCATCTCCTGGAGGGGTCCACGTGGCAACTGGTCGACCCCATGAGACCAGGGCCCTCGGGCTCCTTTGTGACCCCTGGGCTCCATCCGCAGAGCCAGCTCCTCCCTCCTCACACTCCCATCCTTCCCCCTGAGGATCTGCCCGGCATCCCCAAGGTCTTCGTGCCCCGTCCCTCCCAGGTGTCCCTGAAGCCCGCAGAAGAGGCCCACAAGAAGGAGAGGAAACCCCAGAAGCCCGGCAAGTACATCTGCCAGTACTGCAGCCGGCCCTGCGCCAAGCCCAGCGTGCTCCAGAAGCACATCCGCTCCCACACGGGCGAGAGGCCCTACCCCTGCGGCCCCTGCGGCTTCTCCTTCAAGACCAAGAGCAACCTCTACAAGCACAGGAAGTCCCACGCCCACCGCATCAAAGCCGGCCTGGCCTCGGGCGTGGGCAGTGAGATGTACCCACCAGGGCTGGAGATGGAGAGGATCCCTGGGGAGGAATTCGAGGAGCCCACGGAGGGAGAAAGCACAGACTCCGAAGAGGAAACCGGTGCCACATCTGGTCCCCCAACAGAACTCTCCCCCAGGCCCAAGCACCCCCTGCTCTCCAGCGGTCTGTACAGCTCCGGGAGCCAGGGTTCCAGCCATGAACGCTGTTCCCTGTCCCAGTCTAGCGCGGCACCATCACTCGAGGACCCCACTGCATTTGCAGAACCCTCATCCGAGCATCCCCTGAGCCATAAGCCCGAAGACACCCACACGATCAAGCAGAAGCTGGCCCTGCGCCTCAGCGAGAGGAAGAAGGTGATTGACGAGCAAGCCTTCCTGAGCCCTGGCAGCAAGGGCAGCACCGAGTCCGGGTACTTCTCGCGCTCCGAGAGCGCCGAGCAGCAGGTCAGCCCCCCCAACACCAACGCTAAGTCCTATGCCGAGATCATCTTCGGCAAGTGCGGGCGGATCGGGCAGCGGACCGCCATGCTGACGGCCACCTCCACCCAGCCCCTCCTGCCCCTGTCCACCGAAGACAAGCCCAGCCTGGTGCCTCTGTCTGTGCCCCGGACGCAGGTGATCGAGCACATCACGAAGCTCATCACCATCAACGAGGCCGTGGTGGACACCAGCGAGATAGACAGCGTGAAGCCCAGGAGGAGCTCGCTGACCAGGCGCAGCAGCATGGAGTCCCCCAAATCCAGCCTCTACCGGGAGTCCCTGTCCCACGGTGAGAAGACGAAGCCGGAGCAGTCGCTGCTGAGCCTGCAGCACGCACCCAGTTCCACCCCCCCTGTGCCTCTCCTGCGGAGCCAGTCTATGCCTTCCGCCACCTGCACCCTCAGTACCCCCCACCACACCTTCCGAGGTAGCTACTCCTTTGACGACCACGTCGCCGACTCCGGTGCCCCGAGCCGCAGCCCAGTGTTCACCTCCCATCCCCGGATGCTAAAGCGCCAGCCGGCCATCGAACTACCTTTGGGAGGTGAGTACAGCTCCGAGGAGGCTGGACCGAGTAGCAAAGATGCAGCCCCCAAGCCCTCCGACGACCCAGAAACCAAGGAGAGTGAACTTACCAAAAAGACCAAGAAAGGGCTGAAAACAAAAGGAGTCATCTATGAATGTACCATTTGCGGTGCTCGGTACAAGAAAAGGGATAATTACGAAGCCCATAAAAAGTACTACTGCTCAGAGCTGCAGATCACAAAGCCCCTCTCTGCAGGTGCTCACACGTCTCCGGAAGCTGAAAAGAGTCAGGCGGAGCATGAGCCCTGGTCCCAGATGATGCATTATAAACTGGGGGCCACCTTGGAACTCACTCCACTGAGGAAGAGGAGGAAGGAGAAGAGCCTTGGGGATGAGGAAGAACCACCGGCCTTTGAGTCAACAAAAAGTCAGTTTGGCAGCCCCGGGCCATCTGACACTGCTCGGAACCTTACCCTGGAGTCCACCAAGTCACCAGCAGAACCAAGTAAATCGGTGCCCTCGTTGGAGGGGCCCACGGGCTTCCAGCCAAGGACTCCCAAGCTGGGGTCCAGTTCAGAATCAGGGAAGGAGAGGAGAACAACATCCAAAGAAATTTCTGTCATCCAGCACACCAGCTCCTTTGAGAAATCCGACCCTCCTGAGCAGCCCAGTGGCCTGGAAGGGGAAGACAAAGCTCTGGCCCAGTTTTCATCCCCGCCGCCTGCCCCACACGGACGCTCCACTCACTCGCTGCAGCCCAAGTTGGTCCGCCAGCCCAACATTCAGGTTCCTGAGATCCTGGTAACCGAGGAACCTGACCGGCCTGACACAGAGCCCGAGCCACCTCCTAAGGAGCCGGAGAAGACCGAGGAGTTCCAGTGGCCCCAGCGTAGCCAGACACTCGCCCAGCTCCCGGCCGAAAAGCTGCCACCCAAGAAAAAGAGACTGCGCCTGGCAGAGATGGCCCAGTCTTCGGGGGAGTCCAGCTTCGAGTCTTCCGTGCCTCTGTCTCGCAGCCCGAGCCAAGAAAGCAGTGTCTCTCTGAGTGGGTCCAGCCGCTCGACCTCATTTGATAGGGATGATCATGGGAAAGCAGAGGCCCCTGGGCTCTCATCTGACACCCGCTCCAAACCCTTGGGCACCCACATGCTCACCGTCCCCAGCCACCACCCGCACGCCCGAGAGATGAGGAGGTCAGCCTCGGAGCAGAGCCCCAATGTCCCCCACTCCACCCACATGACGGAGACACGCAGCAAATCCTTTGACTACGGCAGCTTGTCCTTGACAGGCCCCCCTGCACCAGCCCCGGCCGCTCCACCGGCCCCAGCGGCCCCACCAGAGAGAAGAAAATGCTTTCTGGTGAGACAGGCCTCTCTGAGCAGGCCTCCAGAGACTGAGCTCGAAGCCACCCCCAAGGGAAGACAGGAGAGCGAGGAACCACAGCCCTCATCCAGCAAACCTCCCACCAAAAGCTCACTGCCCCAGATTTCCTCAGCGGCCACCTTGCACAGCGGGCACCCGGGAGGCAAGAGCCAGGCACAGGACAGGCCCCCGCTGGGGTCCACTCCACCCTACACAGAAGCACTGCAGGTGTTCCACCACCCCAGTACCCAGCTACCCCTGCAGGAGAAACCATACCTGCCCCCGCCTGTCTCCCTCTTCTCCTTCCAGCACCTCATGCAGCATGAGCCAGGACAGACTTCAGACTTCTTCTCCACGCAGGCCATGTCCGGCCTCCTCTCCTCACCATACTCCATGCCTCCACTCCCGCCCTCTTTATTCCAGGCCCCACCGCTTCCTCTCCAGCCCACTGTTCTGCACCCAGGCCAACTCCATCTCCCCCAGCTCCTGCCACACCCGGCCAACATCCCCTTCCGGCAGCCCCCTTCGTTTCTCCCCATGCCATACCCGGCCTCCTCCGCACTCTCTTCTGGGCTTTTCCTGCCTCTGCAACCCCAGTTTTCACTGCAGCTCCCTGGTGACATGGAAAGCCATCTGCCCCAGATCAAAACCAACCTGGCCCCACTGGCAACAGCAACTCCTGGCCCCTCCTGCAGCGCAGGGTACAGCAGCGACATCCAGCTGCTGCCCTCGGCTCCCCCAGCCAGCTCCTCGGCATCCACGCCAGCCCCGCCGCTGGCCCTGCCTGCCTGTCCAGACACCATGGTCTCCCTGGTTGTGCCCGTCCGCATTCAGACCAACATGCCGTCCTACGGGAGCGCCATGTACACCACCCTTTCTCAGATCTTGGTCACTCAGTCTCAAGGCAGCTCAACAAGTGTGTCCCTTCTCAAGAGTGAGGAGCTCCCATCCAAAGGGACGGCTGTATGCGGGGCAGAGGTGTACGAGGCAGGGCCTGGACTGTCCGGGTTAAGTGAAGAGCAAAACAGAGGCTTCCAGACTCCATACCTGAGAGTGCCTGTGACATTACCGGAAAGGAAAGGCACTTCCCTGTCATCGGAGGGTGTCTTGAGCCTGGAGGGCAGCTCATCGACAGCAGGGGGAAGCAAACGTGTCCTTTCACCAGCTGGCAGCCTGGAACTTACCATGGAAACCCAGCAGCAAAAAAGGGTGAAGGAGGAGGAGGCTTCCAAGGCAGATGAAAAACTTGAGCTGATAAAACCATGCAGTGTGGTGCTTACCAGCACCGAGGATGGGAAGAGGACAGAGAAATCCCACCCAGGCGGCCAGGGCAAGAGGGAGCTAAAAACACTGTCCAGCCTGTCCTCAGATCCATCTGACCCGAAGGAAATGCCTCCCCTCCCCCACTCCACACTGCCTCCGGGGATAGCCCCAGGCTCAGAAGCTTTGAAGGAATATGCCCAGCCATCTGGCAAACCTCACCGAAGAGGGTTGCCACCACTGAGTGTGAAGAAAGAAGATTCAAAGGAACAACCTGACCTCCCTCCCCTGGCACCTCCCAGCTCTCTGCCTCTGTCAGAAACACCCCCCAGACCTGCCAAGTCTCAAGAAGGTACGGACTCAAAGAAGGTACTGCAGTTCCCCAGCCTCCACACGACCACTAATGTCAGTTGGTGCTATTTAAACTACATTAAGCCAAATCACATCCAGCATGCAGATAGGAGGTCCTCTGTTTACGCTGGTTGGTGCATAAGTTTGTACAACCCCAACCTTCCAGGGGTTTCCACTAAAGCTGCTTTGTCCCTCCTGAGGTCTAAGCAGAAGGTGAGCAAAGAGACATATACCATGGCCACAGCTCCGCATCCTGAGGCAGGAAGGCTTGTGCCATCCAGCTCCCGCAAGCCCCGCATGACAGAGGTAAGTCCAGCCTTGCTTGTCCTCTCACTGCTGAGCTTTTAAAGCCACATTGTTTTCAGGTTCAATGTGTAGATCTAGAGCTGAGGGGTTAGATTTTCTCTCTCGTGGCTGTGACTGGTCACCTTACAAAGAAACATGCCTATTGGGTTTCTTTACCAGTGTGTCCTTCACCTCCTTGGAATAGATACACATCGATAAAGTTAGCGTAAGACCACTTCCCCATGAGCTTCCACTGTAAAATCAAAGATATAATCTCATTAAGGGAAAAAGCAATTCCTTTAAAGACTGATTTGAAAAACTTGGTTGCTAGGAATGCCTATAGCAATTCTAAAACTTTATACCACTCTTTTATCATATGGTTCTCCCATCATGTCTTGTTAGCCTTTTCCTGCTTTTCTTATTCCCTGTATCTTCTGTTTCCACTCTCTAGTGCCACTTAAAAATATTCCCATTTCCATAGATCCTAGCATTTGACACTCTCAAAATATCCCTTCTTTCTTTTCTGAATTGACTCGCAAATAGAGCTGAGCTACAATATCTAACTCTGCCCACAGGGGGCAATATCACCAACAGTTTGACCCATCTGTGCTATGCAGTAGAACCAGGCCCTCACTAAGGGCTCATATTTACACCTTCATTGCCTCTGACCTGAGGAATTATAAAATCAGGAAATATAAAATGAACTGGTCCCCTGCACATTCAGCAAGTCTGAAATTCAATAATTCCAAATTTGCATTTGACAAAAGACACTTCCATATCCTGACCAGGCTAGCCTGAGGATTCACGCTATGATGTGCAGTACTGACTTGGCATCTGTGGAATGACAAACTGGTCTTGTTTGTTGAGCAGCCTCGCTGTGCTGGGCCTTGGATCCAGGCAGTGCTCACCTCCACCCATGAGGCAGCATGGCCGTCTCCAGTCCATAGATGGAGAAACCAAGGGCCAGAGGCTGAGAGGGGTCACGGACATATGACAAATGCTTAGCAAACCTGGAATGTGAACCCAGACCTATCTGACTCCAGAGTCTATTTTTTCTTTTTTAATTATTGGAGGAAAGAAGACTTTAAAAGATGATTGCATATTTATAGATGTTCACTAGAGTGTCTTCTGACCAGACGCTTTGACCACATTTGGCATATATCCCCAAACTAAACTCATATCATAGACCGGTGAGCAAAACTGTGTTCTGGGACTTCCCATATTCTTATCTGCCTCTTGCAAGTTTGTGCCTTGAATGTGTCCTTACCTCTACTGGATATTCTTCACAAACTCTTTTCCAAATTTATTCCCTAGATGTCTTTGTCAGTCTACAGACATCTCTAAACAAGATTTCCACTTTTGCCATGAACATCATACTGGTTTGCTCTCCACTGTCTTACTAGCTTCACTGCTGCCAGGGTGCTGTTGTGGTTATACTCATAACTTTTGGGGCACCTACTGTGTGCCCTGCACTATGCCAAACTTTACCTGCATCCTCACAGCCACCTTGAAAGTTAGGGTGTACTATCACCATTTTATAGACAAAGAGACCAAAGCACAGAGAGATTAAATAACTTGCATAAGGCCACACAATAAATGGCAGAGACTAGATTCAAAACTAGACCTCACTCTGAAGCCCTTTCCAATGATCCACGCTGCTTCTACTCTCTAATGAAACTTGTACAGGCCATTTAAGAAAAAGGAAGTGTTAACTTGGCTTAATTGTATTTAGCAATCATTTGTTTATAATACTATTTTCTAAAATGAGTGAAACCTTGTGAACTTTTCCTTGGACTTTTCTGTTTGGTTCAAAGGCATGTTTCCTGCCAAATGTGCACCAATCTAGTACATTAAAATAACTACATGGTCTATAAGTTGAAGCCTTCCTACAATTACACCTCTCTCTCTGGCCTCTATTTGCATATCTCCAGTAATGGGGAGCTCACCACCTCCTGGTACAACTATCTTTGGATAGTGCTTTAAAAAAGTTCTTTATTCCACTGACTGACGTTGTTACCTTGTGGCCTCCATTCTCTGTTAGTAGTTCCCAAAATGTCCTTTGGTTTATTGTAGCATTGTAAAGCTTTCCCTAGCCATCTTCCTGCAGATCTGGGCCACCCTATGATGTTTGAGTTTGGCCATAAATATTTCTTTCCATATATAAGCCCTGGAGAAACCCAAGCTTATATAAGAACCCACTTTGCAGCCACATTCCTTTCTTCCTCCTTTTTTTTTCTTTAGGGATCATGTTGACAACCATAGCACTGTCACAAAGAGATTAAGAGCAATGACTCAGATACCAGGTTGCCCAGGGTTGCATCTCACCACCTCACCTACTAGCTGTGTGATCTTGGACCGGTTGCTGAACCTTTCTGTGCCATGGTTTCTTGATTTGTAACATAAAACTAATAATAATACTTACCTCAGAGGACTGTGGAGATAACTCAATGAGTTAAAATGTACAAAGTGTGCATAAGACAGAGCTTGGCACATTGACACTCAGTAAATGCTTTTAGCTATACTTATTCATATTATGATCTCTAAAAGCTAAAATGGATCCCAGGTCCTCACTAGATTCCAACACTGTGTTTTGTGGTAAATTGGTACATTACTACCCAAACCAACCTCCTCCCGCTTGGCCCAGGCATCACAGCAGGTTGGAAGGGAGAAACTATCCATTAGCCTGTGATATGCCTCATGGTCCTTTCATAGATGGTCTAGACCGCAGGCTGGGTGAGAGTGGAAATGACATGCTCTAGAAGCCCACGGGTGTTGCAGAAAACAGCTGCCTTTCCCAAAGCAGCAGACTAGATTCTTTCAGGATTTACACTCACCACCTCCCCTTCTAAAGAGATAATATGAAGGTGACTGGGTCACAGAAGTTGGCCTTGGAATGGATCTTTAAGATGGTATAAATCCCTCAGACTCCAAGACCCAGAGAGGTGATGTAATCCACCCAAGGGTGGCTCAGCATGCAAGGTGTACCTGGTGCTGGAACTCAGATCCCCTGGTTCCCAGCCAGGTGCCTTTTGCACAGTTCCACCAGTCCCTGCCCCCAGCACAGCATCCCCACACCCTAACAAGGGTGTGCCCACCCCCTGCCACGCCTGGCAGGTTTAGAAGACACATCTTGAGATAGTGGAAGATGTCAGGGAGCACAAGGTCAAAGCCAGCCTCTCCATTGAGCCAGGTCTCATTGAAGCCCGTAGCTCTGCAAAGAGAAGGGGCTCCCTTAGACCAGCAGCCCAGAGCCTGCACGGCCTCTCTGAGCCTGGCTCTGGCAGGTCCTGGTGGTCAGGGTCACCTGGCTCCCAGCCTTGGGCACTAGCTCGGGGAGACTGGGGTCCTGGAAGCAGGAGACCTGTGCTCTGCCCCTGCTCTGCCTTTCATTGCTGGGTGACCTTGACTTTCTGATCTATCAGTGAGAACTGGACCAGTTACTCTCCAAAGGCAGAGTAGAGGCTTCATTTCTTTGCTCTGTGTTCTGGGGTTTTGTTGTTGTTTCATTTTGATATTTGTTTTAATACTGGGGATTGAACCCAGGGGCTAAGTTGTCAAGGGTCTCACTGAGTTGCTGAGACTGGCCTTGAACCTGCAACCCTCCTGTCTTGGCCTAGCAAATACTGGGATTGCAAGTGTGCGCCACCATGCCCAAGCATCTCCTCTGAGGCAGGCCCTGTTATGGGTGCCCAGGTGGCTGAGGAGCGCAAGATAAAGACCTGTCCCCAGAAATTCCCAGACTAGTGCAAGAGACAAAGAGCGAGAGCTCAACTCCTATAGGAAGGGCCACCTGAAAGGCAGATGCGAGTCCCAGCTTGGATGAGAGACCTCACCTCTCTGGGGTCAGCTGCTTAGTTCCGTCACACGGGCTGATGGCGCAGGTCCCAGGGGAGGTGGATGTCGGCAGAGCTGACCTGTGTGCACTCAGTGCCATGCCAGGTCTCATTACTAGGACATCCCCAACCGAGAATGAAAATGTAACCTGCAATGATTTTGTGTCCCTGCGGTGGGCCAGGTGCACCTCCCATCACTGGTTTCCCCGGAAGGCCAGAAGGAGGTAGCTAGAGCGGAGAAGGAAGAGGACAAGCGAGGGAAGCCGGAAGAGGACGCTCCCGCCTCCAAGAGAGGGGAGCCGGCGAGGATCAAAATCTTTGAAGGAGGGTAAGACTCATGTTCGGTTTTCAGTCTTCCTGTGGCGTGCGAGCTCCTCCACCTGTGCGCGGAGGCGGCGGGCATCTCGTGGCAGGGCTGTGCCCACGGGTGCCCTGTGGTCCCCGCGGTGCCTTCCTGCAGGTGCCACCATGGTGGGACTCACAGGCCTCCTGTGTTTGAGAACACCAAGGGGCTCCTTGGTTGGGACGCATGATGCTGGGTGTTTGCTGAGGATCTGGAGGGGCCTGGGTCTTTCTCCAGCCCTCAACTTCCTCAGCTCCCGGCCAGGTTTCTATCCCCTGCCTTGGGGTGATAGTGAGCCTCCCAACTCCTGTCCCAACCACCATTTCCCCTCGGTGTTTATCCCCCCAAAGTCACCTCTGTAGTGCCCAGGGCATCCCCTGGAATGTCCAGCTTCCCACTGGGGACTCAGGCTCTGCCCACAGGACTGTTTTCAGGGCCCAGAGCATGTTTATGCGCTGGCCATTTGTACAGTCCTCGTTCTGACTGGCCAGGGCCCAGGGCTCATTGGTTGGAGAGTGTTTTGACTATCATCCCTGGCTATTTGTCTCTGGCACTCGTCTCTGGAAGCCCAATGAGCTGCACATCTCGGGACTCAGCGCTTTGGCGACCTCTGGGCTCTGGCAGGGTGCCTTGCTTCACTCGTGCTTCGTGGAAGTTTTCTGTGCCAGCTGTGTTCTGTGTAGCCGTGTGTTTGCTCCCAGGGATGGGGACGTGTATGTGAGCAGGTGCCATGGTGTCTGTCTCAGGGTCCTGTGTCTGTGTCCCTGGTGTGATCAGGGTGATCCCTGGTCCTCCTCAGTCCTGAGGGACAACGGCATGGAGGAAAACTGGCCTCGTGAAGGGGACAGTCCCCGTGAGCCTTGGCAACACGTGCTGTCACTGGGGCTCTGACTCTCCAGCACCTGCAAGAGCCTGTCTCACGGGATCAAGTGGGAGGCACTTGGAAGGTTGAGGCAGAGGAAAGCAGAGACTGCTGCACCCCCGAGCCCACCAGTTGGCATCCTCTGGTGGCACTGCCCAAAGGGGACCTCAGGAGGTTGGAATTGGTTGTCACAGGGATGGAGAGGGGGTCAGGGATGGCAGACATCCCTGAAATCCACTGCCCAAGATGCCAGTGGTGACTCCATAGAGGAACAAACACTGGAGGGAAGGTGCTTCCCAATGCTAACCTCCTTTCCACTCCGGGAAGCTGCTGTCTGCTCCTGTCGTTTGGTTAGAGCGCCCTCGTGTGTTTCTGTGTTCTTACACCATGGAGTCCCCACAGGATGAAGAGACCGGGTCCTATAATTGATGGTTCTGGTCCTAGGGAGTGCCCTCTTCCCTCCTGATTGGAGGACCCACCTTGTCTGGGGGCTCCGAAGGGCTACATAGTGTTTTCTGGTGGACAAGAAGCCTGCCTCTTCTCAACGTTCTATATGTGCAAAGAGGCAGCGGCCTCCAGATTGGAGGCCTAGCTCCCTAGACCTCCCGGCCTGCATGTCTCTGGGGAATGCCAAGCCTCTAAACAGGCAGTGGGCAGGAGTGTCCAGTTACCTCTGGATGTCTCTGCCTTCAGCTGAAAGGTGAAAGGTCACTCCTGAGTCCCTTCTCTTCCCGAGGTCCGGGCAGCGGTCCCCACCCTCCCCTGTGTCCCATGCAGATTGACACTTGGCCCCACCTGCTGATCAGAATCACATTCTCTTTGGGGGTCACCCCTGCCCCTGAGCTGCAGACCTGCCTGCCTCCGTCCAGCCTGAGACCATCCCCCACCTCTCCAGCGCTCAGCGTCCTCATCTGTGCAGGGGATGGTAACCTGCCTGTGAGGTGGTCACAGGACCCTGTGAGGCGGCAGGAGGGTACAGTTCACCAGCGCCTGGAAAGCAGACGTGGGTGTACATCGTTCCTACTGTATCCCACTCTTTACCTCATCCAGGGCCATCTCACTCTCCCCTGTCGGCTGAGGGAACTGTCATCCTCCCTCCTCCAGGCTGTCACGTCCAGTTGGGGTGCACGGGGAGTGTATGTGGTGTCGACCTGGGTCCCCCCCCATGCCTCCCACCCTCACTCCTGGTGATCCTCTTCCTTCACGGTTCTCTTTGGTTAAGTGTCACCCCCAGGGGTATTTACAAGTGTCGGGGAGAAGGGGAGCACATCTGGGGTTGTCACATACCTGGGGGGCCCCCTGCCATCTCATGATTGGAGCCATGGATGCTGACCATCCATTCAACCAACCATGCAGCCCCTTGTCCCACCCAAGTCACCAAGGTACCCCCACCCCCAAAACACTGAACGCATCCTTCCAGCCCCCCATCTGCAGTCACTCTGGGGCTGTGCTATAGACTCATTCTTCCTCCCTTTCTCTCTCTCTCTCTCTCTCTCTCTCTCTCTCTCTCTCTCAACACAATGAACATTTACTTCTCATTCCAGTGCATACTGGGGAAGGGTGTGCAGTGGGCCTGCTCACTGGGTCCAGCTGGGAAGCTGGTGAGGTCAAGAGGGCGAGAAGGGAAGGTGGTGCACTGTGCACTGGCTCCTGGAGCTTCCACATAGGTGCATCTTCTCGAGTCCATCGGCCACAGCGCGTCAAGTGGCCGCGCCCAAGACCCCGGGGTGGGAAGCCCCTTCCTCCCTGTGCTTGGGAGGACCTGAAGTACGTGGTAGACAGTACTGACGCCAGCTCCAGCTGTTTGACATGCATCTGCGACTCGCTGGTTTTGCTCAGCAGTGTTTTTGAGATGTGCCATGTTGAGGCATAGGATCTAGTTCATGATGGTGAGTCAGTAAATCAGACCCAGAGAAGTAGGTGTGGCACGTGCCCATCATCCTCGTGCCCTCCCATCCCGAGCCAAGCTCTCCTTGCTCTCTTTCTTGGCCTACAGTCCAGTAGTCGATCAATTAGTCAATCCATCATGGAGGATCTGTTTAATCAGAGCCTATGGGTACTCTGGGCCAGAAGATTCAAGGACCCAAACGGGGGCACACTGTCATCCTGCCCTCAGGGTGCTTGGGGACCCCACCAACATGGCAACACAAGGCCCAGTGCAGAGGTGGGGACAGTCAGGTCTGTAAAGCTCATGGGGGAGAGGGACAGGGTTGGTGGGGAGGGCTAGACCTGGGAAAGGTGGGGACGCTCAGCAGCAGAGAGTTGAGCGGGGTTGATGTGCATTCCTGGTGTGAGGGCAACCACACACCCAACCTGTGGTCTCATCCTTCTTCCTCCGAGTGTCACTGCCAAGCACCTCACTCCCAAACCGCAGACCCCTGTTGATGCCTCCTGGACATCTTTGCCTGGGAGACCCACCTCACCTCACACTCAGCCTGGGCCTACCAAGTCCTCCTCTTCCCACCAACAGCATCTCCTTCCACATCCAGACAGCAGGCGACGCACCCTGCCCTTTATGCACCAAACCTTAGTGTCACCTTGGGCACCTTCTCTTCCCCTTCCCAATTAGTTCCCAAATTCTGGTGTCTGCATGAAGTGGTCAGCAGCTCAGCATGGTCTCAGCTTCCTCTGCCACTACTCTGGCCTCCCATTCTCCAGACCTCCAATGTTGGTACCACTGAGAAACTTTTATTTTTTATTTTTTAATATACTTTTATTGGAGCCGGGTGTGGTGGCACACCCTTGTAATCCTAGTACTTTGGGAGGCGGAGAACTGAGGATCCGGGTTCGCGGCCAGCCTCAGCTCTCTCTGTCTCTCTGTCTCTCTGTCTCTCTCTCTCTCTCTCTCCTTAGTGAGGCCCTCCGCAACTTCGTGAGACCCGGTTTCAAAATAAAGTATAAAAAATGGGCCGGGGGCGTAGCGTGGAGGTAGAACGCCCCTGCGTTCAGTCCCCCGTACCGCAAAAAAAAAGAAAAAAAATATATATATACTTTTGTTGGTGCATTGTAATTATACGTCATAGTGAAGTTCAGTGTGATTATAAACACACATGCACACAGCATTTGGTGTGATCCCCTTCAGATTCCACCCCATCTTCCCAGTATATGTTAGTGAGATTGGTAGTCATACTTCATATATGGACATAGCATTACTGAACTGTTTCCTTCATCAAGCCTTTTTCTCCTCCCCACTCCCCTCCTCCAATCCCCTTCCACTATTCTATTGGTCTCTCACCTCATTTATTTGAAGGAGGTTTCTCAGAAGACTAGGGACATCATATGACCACTAGAACCACCATATGACCCAGCTATACCACTCCTCAGTATACCTCCAAAAGAATTAAAGTCAGAATACTATAGCGATACAATTCACAATAGTCACATTATAAAATAAAACCAGGTATCTGTCAACAGTTGTATAGATAAAGAAAATGTGGTATATACACACAATAAAATTTTACTCAGCCATAAAGAAAAACAAATCTTGTCAACTGCAGGAAAAATGGATAGAACTAGAGAACATTAGGCTAAGTGACATTAGCCAGTCTCAGAGAGTCAAGGGTCATATATTTTCTCTCATGTATGGAATCTAGAGAGAAGATGGGAAATAAAAGGGACCTCAGATAAACGAGGAGAGAAGCTACTGAACATCTTTGGGCCGGTTCTGCCTGTGCTATGGCTCTGTCCCCAGAGCCTTCTGTGGCTGCCTTATCTGCAGAATCCAGTTTAAACTCAGCCTGATATTCCCGGCCCCACTGTCTGGCCCGCTTCTGTTGTATTTCACCTTCTGCTGCCTGCTGGGCCCTACCCCTTGCCGAATCCAGCCAGTCTTCAAAGGCTTGTACCAGCCCATTCTCTAGCGAACCTCTCGGTCTCTCCACACTCTGTAGTTCTTTGTGTTACTTCTGTCATGACACTGGTGCTGAAGTCCGTTCCTGTCTCCCGAGTCCCCTCTTGGGTCCTGGGACATTGCTTTGTACAAACCAACCCTACTTATTGCTCTGACTTTCTGGCACATGGCCCCCTGTCTGCCATTCTGTCACTTCCATAGCTAAACAAAACCTGCACTTCCCAGCAGCCTCTGGGAGTGCCCACAGGAGGCTATTGGTTCTCACCAGCTCCCATGCACTTGCTGGGTCCTACAGAAGAGCTCTTCTGTGAAGCAATGTTTTCACACATACAAAGTTATATTGTTCCTTGAGAGGAATGACTTTATTGTCCTAACTCAAGTTCCCTTGCTGCAAGGAAAGCTGGGAATTCAGCCCAGTGGGTTGGCATAGACTAGGAAACTCTGGAGCCGACAGGAAGTACCTGGCAGCCCGAATCACTCACCCGGCCTCGCTGGGGCGGGTGCTTAGGTCCGAAGGCAATGATGAGCTCAGCTGGTGAGATTCAGGGAGGCCAGGTCCAGGAGTGTGGGGGCGCTCTGGCTGGCCACAGGCAGGTGGCTCCGGTTTAGAGGGGCAGCCCAGCCTGAGCATGGAATTGGCTTGCAGGGAGGGGACATAGAAGGCCCCCTGTCCACTGGGCCAGTGTGGGTAGGGTAGGGTGACTCACAGTCATGGGGTTGCCCAGGGCTGCCCTTTACTATCAGACCTTTAGCAGGAGTCCCTACCAACCCTGCCAGCTGCAGGCCCCAGCTGCTGCGCTGGGGGAAAGCCAGATGTGCTCCTCTAGGAGGGGACTGGGTCCATCCTCCTCACCCACAAGGACCTCTCTACACTCAAATTAGCATACCCAAACTTAAGGTTTCCACCTGAAAAACACTCCTTTGACCAAAGGGCCTGGATCACCAGATTTTCCTTTTCCCTTTAAAGAACTCCAGAAGGAGTTGATCACATGTCTCACCCCCACACCTCTCCTCCCATCCGGTCCTGGCCCTCTCCAGGTGGGCCTTCAGGCCTCGCCCATCTCGAAGCTGCCCTTCTCCAGGTCAGCAGCGACCGCCGCCTTGCAGGGGTCAGTGCTTACGCACTTCTGTCTTTCCTGACCTGGTGGCAGCAGCCGACACAGCGGACCCCTCCCTCCTTCTTGCAGCACTTGTCCACCTGGTTTTTAGGACACTGTCCCTCTGAAGAGGAATCTTCCTTGGCTGGCTGCACGTTCCCATCATCTTTAGAAAGTCCCATCATCTCCTGGTCTCTAAACATTAGGGCCCCACAGGGCTCAGCCCTGGACTCCCCTCTCCTCAAAACTCCCTCCTAAGGCCACCTTCTCACCATCGCTGGGCCAAGGACTGCCACGCTTGTATCTCCACAGACTTCTCCTCTGAGCTCCAGGTCACAGAGCCAACTATTTGCATGACAGGCCATCTGAATGTCCCATGGACTCATCCTTAGTCCCCAGCACCATGGGGGCTCAAGATCAGCTGTGACTCACGACTGACATTCATCACAGAAATTATCTTAAAAATTCACTTAGTTCAGTTCTGTCCCACTTGCAGGAACTGCATTTTTAACAGGTGTACTTTTCCATCTCATGCATTTTTATTTCTAATAGCTAAATTTGTTTTCATTCAAGTCTTAAGAGTCATGCATTACCCAATGTATGTTGTTTTACAGCACATGTGTATTTTAAGTGTGAGTGTATGTGCACATATGCGCATACATTGTCTGTTTCATAAAATACTAGCTTGGAGAGAATGGTTTGTTCATTTGGGTACTGGGGATTGAACCCAGGGGTTTCCACCTCCGAGTTACATTCCCAGCCCTTTTTAAATTTTTTTTATTTTGAAATGGGATCTCACTAAGTTGCTGAGGGTCTCACTAAATTGCTGAGGCTGACCTCCAACCTGTGATCCTCTTGTCTCAACCTCCCAACTGAGCCCAGCAAGAATAGTTTAAGTTTTATTAGCCAGGTGTGGTAGCACACATCTATAATCCCAGCACTTGGGAGCCTGAGACAGGAAGGATAGCAGATTTGAGGTCAGCCTCAGTTATTTAACCAGACCCTGTTTCAAAATAAAATAAGTAAATAAAATAAAAAAGGCTGGAGGTGTAGCTCAGAGGTAGACCACCGCTGGGATTAATACCCATTAACAAAATAAAATTTAAAGATTATTTTCTTTCCTAAGAATTTTTCACAAGGGCATTTCTTGGCTTTTGGATACAAACAGGTAGAATGTCATTCAGCCTAAATGCCTACTCCGCTCCTTCTCTCTCACTGTGCGCTCCAAAGTTAAGAGGAGATTGAATTGTGTCCTTGGGAATATTTATTGCCTTTGTGTAATTATTGGGAAGCAAATTGATTAAACGTTGAATTAAATAAATAGTAACAAATCGGAGACTTTTGGATAAGCATAAATCCCTCAGTTACCCACTCTAAAAAACAAAATTCGAGCAACACCTGCATGCCCCCAGAGGTCAGTAGTGTGGCGGTTACAAAGTAAGACAGGCACAAGACTGCACGCGCTTGCCAGGTGTCTCTGTGAAAGACTTTTAAATGGTCAGGGGAAGGAGGCATCTTTTGTGGTAGAGGAGCATGATGAACATTCTGCACAGGCAGTTTCATTTTTCTAGATGCTCAGGCCCCAGCTACTCTGTCTCATGTCCATTAGCAAATCCTACTGACTTGACTTTGAAACCATATCTGCAGCCTGCCATTTCCCCCCTTCTGGGTGAAGCTGCTGCCAGCTCTTGTTGGAATGATCAGAGTGTCCTGTAATCTCCTGCTTCTACCTTTCACACGACAGTGTGTTCTCAACCCATGGCCAGTGATCCTGTGACGTGTCAGCAGACCCTGTCACGCCTGCGCTGTGCCCTCTGAAGCGCTGGCGTGGCCTGTGCTGGTCCAGCTCCTTGCCCTTTGCCTGCAGCCCTTTTCCCACAGAGCACCATGGCCCCCTTCCTGCCCTCGGTCACCCTTCAGTGACACCTTCCCGCTATGAACTTGTGCCCTCCCAGTGTTTCTGATCCCCTCCCCTTCCCTGTCATATTTTTCTCCACATAGCTCTACATGTGTTTCCGTCTCTTGCACTAGAACGCAGGCCCTGTGAGAGGACAGGAACAATGTTTTGCTCGTTGCTGTATCCCCAGTGCTGAGAATGGTGCCAGGCAGTGCTGGAGGATGTTCATCCCATGAAGGAATCATTCTTCAGCACGGTCAAACTTGACTGCGACCTCAGGGCAGGGGAAATCCCTGAACTCAGAAGACGCTTTCGGAATCCAAGAGCAGGATTGAGACTCTGGGTCTTAGGAAGAAGCAAGGACACAGTCAGGGCCCAGCTAGAACGCATCCATCAGCTTGAGGTCAGGCGTGGTCTGGGGAAGGTGAAGTCAGGTGGCCCCCACAATTGGGCAGGCATCTAGGCTGGGGAGCCAAGGTCGCTCACTGGCTGGCCCTTCTGCCCTGCGAGTGTTAAAGGTAAAAATGGAACTTGATGCAAAGGCCAGCTCCTGTGCTGCCCACTCCCAGGCCAGTGGCTGCTCTGAGCAGAGCCCTCTGTTCATGGGGGACTGGTCCTGGGCCCCAGCTCTGGGCAGAATGGTGCTCTTCTCCCTGGTGAGTTCAGGCTGTGAGGGCCCTGCCTTCTTCTTAGTCCCCAGCGCCTGAATGTCTGATCGTCCTCGGGCTTCTCCCTGGATGTGTAAGTGTGCAACTCTGAGTGTGGCCCCAGCGAGCTGGGGAGTGAATCCTCCAACCCCATTCCAAAGGCCATACTGGGTTTTTTCTCTTTTTACTCATGTCCGCAAATCCTGTCACTCCATCTCTCCTAGGGAATATGACCTGGACTTCTGGAAGAAGATTGGGGCAGCAGAGAAGTCAGGATTTTTTTTTCTATTTATTTTTATTGGTACTTTATGATGAGGCAGGATATTGAGAGTCCAGATGAGACTTTTAGTATTCAATAATTATTATTATTATTAGATATTCTAGCGTCAAGTGACTGGAGCAATGGCAGTGAAGAGGGGACAGAAGGTGAGGACGAGAGGCTGGAATCAAGGATGACGACCTCGTTGCTGGCTTGAGGAACTGCTGGCCAGGTGGGGAAGGCTGAGAGAGGAGAGTGAGAAGCAGGTTGGGGGAAGGAGAGATCAGAACTTGGCGGACATGTGTGTTTGAGATGCCAAGCAGAGGTGTTCAGGGAGGCCCTTGGCAATTGGTACGTGGTACTCAGGATAGCCCTGAGCTGGAAGTACGCACTTGGGAGTTGTTAATATATAGATGTGATTTGGGGCTCTGGGACTAGGTGGGGTTACTTGGGGAGATGGAGAAGAGAGTAAAGAAAAGGGCATCCAGGACTGAGACTGGGTGCCCCAACATTCAGAAGGCCAGAAGGAACACAGCTGCAGAGGGACTGGGAAGGGAGAGTCGGAGAAGCAGGAGGAGACCCCCGTGAAGGGTGGAGTCTGAGGAGCTAAGAACAGAGTGCTCAAGAGGGAGGGAGGGCTCGGTGGAGCTATGAGCCGCTTAGAGGCCCAGGGCAGTGGGACAGGCCAATGTCTATTGGACAGGACCCCTGTGGCGGTTCCTGGTGACCTGGATGGGGACTGTTTCCATGGCATGGCTAAAACTAGGAGAGGAGGCGGTATGTGTAAACCCCTGTCCTAAGAGGCTGGCTCTGGAGGGAAGCAGCTTCAGTGGGGGAGGTGGTACCTGGAAGGAGTGTGAGGCCCAGCAGGTAGGTGTTTGAACTGAGAGATACTTATGTGAAGGGCTGGTCCAATTGGTGAGAAGGCGACAATTTTTGGTAGTGACAGGCAGAAAGGAAGATGCTGGCTGCAGTGCCAGCAGAACTGGTGGTCCAGGGGTGGGAAGCAGAGAGTTCTCTGGGCCCTGGCCCTGGCCTAGGCCTCTTCACCCTCCCAGTCCCCCTGTGGGCTCCAGGTCTACACCAGCAACAGATTTGTGAATGGCTATTTTGAAAACAAAGAGGGAATTTCCATTCCCAAGCAACCACTTGGATTCCTGGAAAAGATTGCTTTGTATAGATTATCATCAAAAGATGATCTCCAAAATAAAAATATCAGGACGTTAATCTAGTTAGGTTGACTCTGCGCAGCTGCCGCCTTCCCAGGGGATGTTCGCTCCAGGCATCAGAGAAGGTGGTCGTCTCCTGTGAAACCTGAGTCACGGATGGAAAAAGAAAATGTGAAACACAGAATGGAAAAGAAAAAATACTTACTGATATCCAGCAGACTGCTGGAGCATGCTGGGGGCAGAGCCCTCATGCCCTGAGGCTGCCAGGGAGGAGCTCATGGCATCCTATTAAAATTTCTAGGAGAGTCTATTTTCACCCCAGGCAGTGCTGGTCGCATCCTGCAGGCCTAGACAGCATCTGCCTGGGTCCCAGCCTCTGTTCCTGTCCTGCGGAATCAGGCTGCGCTCCAGGAGGGAGCTGGCTTCTCTTTGCCTCTCTCTGGTGGAGAAACAGCCCAGTAGACAACAGTGGCATACATACACACTCCCTCTCTGTCTCTTTCAGTTTTTATTTTTATCCAAGTTACACACGTACTGAGTTTAAACAGTGAAACATTCCCATGGATTTTGTTATGGAAAATAACAATACCCCTTCTCTTTGCTCCACCCCCCACCCCCGGAGAAGCAATAACATTCATCTCTTTTAGCAGATTACCTTGGTCAATCTCCATATCTCTAAATAACACACTAGGATTGCCACTACTTGGCTTTTTGGTCTCAGGCATTATCCATTGGCTCAAGCCCCTCCCCACTGTCTCCATCCCATCCTCCATCCTCTCAGTAAAGCTATGTCCCGCATAATCACAGCCAAGCCATACAGTGAACTGTGCTTACTTTTTCTTTCCTGTATAGCTTTTCTGCTTTCACTGTGGATAATAGTGTGTGTGTGTGTGTGTGTGTGTGTGTGTGTGTGTGTGTAACTTCACTTTTCTATAGATTAATAAATTTATCCCCAAATTCTAGCCTCACCAAAATTTCCTCTCATGACATTGAAGACAGGTGCATGAGGGGTTATGTTCACCCCATCCTGCTGGGCAGGCTCTCCCTGAGCTGTCTGGCTATGCTGGCTGCTGTTCAGGGGTCTCCTTCACCCGCATTCTAGAGGTCCTCCCAGCCTCCTGTCCTGGACCTCCTCTTTCTGGAACCTCATGCCTTCCCTTTCCTTGGTTTACATCCTCATTTTCACAGAGGCCATCCTTCAATGTGGTCTTTTCCAGAAAGGGTACATGAGAAGCAAGTTTTCCCACCCTTTGCAGATCTGAAAATGATGGAAGTGTCTCTATACTGTTGTGCAGTCAATTGAAGTGTAAAGTTCTGGACTGTCAGTAATTTTCCTTCAGAGTTGCGAATACACTGCTCCATTGCCCTCTACCTCAAGAAGACTTCCAGATCCATTTTGATGTCTGTTTTTTCTTTGTGACTATCTTAAGATTTTCTCTGCATCCTAGTGTGTGGAATTGCACAGTGATGGATCTTGGGGTAGATCAGTTTTCATCATGAAGTCTGGTGACCAGGGACTTCTGCTTTCAGAAGTTTTCTTGAATTGCTTCTTTGATGATTTCCTTTCCTCTGTCTCCAGCTCCTGTTACCCAGAGATTGGCCCTCCTGACTTGTTTCTCTGATTTCCATACCTTTCTGTCAGATTTTCCATTGTTTTGTATTTCTGCCATGCTCTCTGGGCAGAAAGACAAAATGGACAAAATGCCTTCCACTTTGTCTTCCAACAATTCTACTGTTTTTTTTTTTATTTCTGCTTTTGCATTTTTAGTTCAAGAGTTCTTTTTTCACAAAAAAGTTTTAAGAATAGTATTCTGTTCTAATTTGAGAGAATCTTGTATCTTCTCTTATCTCTCCGAAGCCAGTAGTGTTAGTTATTACTATTTTTTCTTTCTGTTTTTAGTTTTCTCATTTGCATATTCTGTGTCTCTCAAGTTCCCCTTGGTTCTGGTGTCTGTTTCGTGTCTCTTCCAAGGTGCTGGTAGCCTCTGGTGTCTTCCCCTGTGTGAGAGTGGAGACCCGCAGATGGCTAGAAGTAGCAAGTGAGACTGTTGATGGCGAGCTTCCCCATCACTGCCTGTGTGGGCTGTCTGGTGCAGTCTTCCAGGGCAGTATCTTTAGGTCTTTCTTCTTGGGTAGAAATCCCCACAAAGACTTCATTCTCTGCTTAGAGGGTAAAATGTTCTCTTCCCAAATTCTGGGAGCCACAGAGAAGGGAAGGAGGGGGCCTCAGCATCCTGTTCACTGCCTTCACTTCCTCCCTGGCTTTATAGCACTGCTGCCCTGCCCTCAGCATGCCTTAGGCCCCCTTGAAGGCCCTTGGATTTTCACACTTACAAACAATGAATCTGCAGGCTTGCCCCAGGGAAGGGTAGTCTCCGGGACTGAAGGAGTTGAGGGTTGAGGCGGGATGCTGTCTGACTGACTCTAACAGGATCATTTGCCCAGCATCCTTGTCTTGGATTCCCTCCATCCCCAATCCAAGGTGAGTGAGGGACCCTGCACTGTAGGTCAGGTTGGTTCTCAGCTTTCCCTCTGCTAACTTAGGGTTCTGTTTCCTTGTGTCTGCCAGGTCTTTTCTATCCATTCAGCTCTTTCCAGCTCCCAATTTTAGGACCAGTCTCCACACACACACACACACACACACACACACACACACAGAGTTTTCCCCACCATCTTTAGTAGGTTGCCTTTCAAATAATTTTTAGCCATGGAACTTTCTTCCAAAGAGCTCTTCAGGAAAGGCCATGTCCTCAGCCTACCCCACAGGTCCTGGGGCCACAGCACCCTCCAAGCTTCTAGAACTTGGGGGGCTCATGTGGAAATGCCAGCAGTTCAGGAAGCCTAGAAAGTCGTTGGACTTTGCACAGAGCCAGAGTGGGTTGCAGCCCTACCTCAGTCGTTAATGGCCCATAAGAAGTGCTCAGCAAAGTGGCGCTTCCTTTCTTTCCTTCCTCTTCCTGTCTCCCTTCCCTCTTGCCCTCTACCAGCATGATTCTGGCTTTCTCCAGGCTCAAGTGGTCTTTGTACACCACCAGCGCAGAGCTGCTGAAGGCTGTGATCTAGGCCATGTGTTTGGTTGGCCCTGTGTGACCAACACCTCAGAGGGGAGAGAAAATTCTGCTCCAGTCTTGTAACTGTGTTGATCTCCAGGCAGTAAAAATGAAAGCAAAAAGAAAAGTGATGTGGCTTGTTGGACAGATGGAGTGTCTGGACGCAGGGTGAAGCATGGGTCCCCCTGAATTTTCTTAGCTGCAAACCACAAGAAGCATTTACCTTTTCCATCGCTGGGTGTTGTTTCAAATGTGGTCTCCTGTGGGTTGGAAGGTTGTGTGCTGTGGTCCCTGGAGCTCCATGGAGACCTTCAGTAGCTCGTGTCACCTCTCCGGGTCTCAGTCTCCTCGGTTGTAATTGGAAGATGTGGGACAGGGCTGGAGCTTTGGAGGCTAGAGACCAGGGTTGGAGTCCTGACTCTGCCATCACTAGCTCTGTGGCCTTGGCAGTTCCTTGGCTCTTCATGAGCCTCAGTTTCTCCTCCATACAGTTAGCAGTCGCTGTGCATTTTGGATGCACCATCTCTGGCAATCATGGTGTGAACCTTCCCAGCTCCTATCAGCTGGTGAGCTCTGGGAAACTCAGAGCTGGACACTAAATCCCTGGAGGTGTGGCTCAGCAAGAGGCTGCAGGAAAAGGCTGGGCCGGGTCCACGCAGCTGTTTCCAGCCCTTGCCTCTCCCCGAGAAGCTGGCCTCTTGTGAGGTCAGAGAGTCAGTCTGGGCCCTTGTTGGGCAGGAGCATTTGGCAGTGCGCCTGGCCAAGATAAGGCTTCTGCTGGGAAATGTTTTCTTTCAGCACCCAGACTTGGGTATTGTCTTGCCTGAGCACACACAGCTGAGGGGATGCAGAGGGCAAAGGGGATGCCAAGCCTTGGGACACTCCCCAGCCCCACAGGTGATGCCTCCACAAGGTGTCCGGCTGGCCACCTGCCCCATCCCACAGGTGCGGAGGCTCCAGCCATGCCCTGCTGCCCCACGCTTGATGGCCTCCAGCCTCAGCCATGCTCCTCTGTGCTCCTGGGGGCCTTTCTCCATTCCGGGCATGGAGGTGCCTCGAGGGACTATTATGAACATTAAATAGATTCGTAGCACACTGGCCCAGAGCTGCTGCTCCACCCCAACCCCATTGCCAATTAGAGCCCATTAGTGGCATCCTTCACTGCCTGATGTCAGGTGTAGCACGTTTCTCAGTTTAGCAGTGGGTGACAGGAGGACAGCTTTGGTGTCAGCCAGACCTGCGTTCAAAGCCTGGCTCTGCCACTGATTAGAAAGTCCTTTAATCTCTCCATGGTAGTCTTTCATCTGGAAATTGAGAATAGTACCTGTTTCCCAACGTCATTGAGGAATAAATGAAATGTTTGTATGTAATATCCTTGGCACAGTGCCCAGCATGTAGTAAGTTGACCTCTTATTCTACCATGATTATCAGTATTTGCTTAAAGGATTTCTTCTTCAAGTTCAGTGTGGGTCCCTGGTATCTGCCCCCTTCTCTAAGCACTTCATAGTAGTAAACTTAGAACCAGAATACCTTTATGGGCATCTGGATTCACCAGAGTGGCTGGCTGATCTTGAGTAAGTTACATAACTACTCTGTGCCTTAGTTTCCCCATCTGTAAGATAGAGATGATGACAGCAAGTGTGGGTTTGTGAGAGGGTTGACTAAGATGCTACCTGAAAGTACTTACAGTGCGTAGAACATAAGTGTTCCGTAAAAGTCTGCTGTTGCTACTCATATGAAAGGGTTCCTAGAGATCATCTGACCCATATGCTTTGTTTTGCTAATAAAGAAACTATGGCCCAGGGAGGCATTAACACAACACGTGAATGACAGAGGCCGGCCTCTGGGCCCCCACTCAGGATCTCCCAGCAGGAAGAAGGAAGAAAAGAATGACCAGTACTGAGGGTTCCTTTAGCTAAGAGACAACCCAGCGTGGCCTGTGCATGGGTCAAAACCCAAGCAGGTTGAAGAGGGCACCCCTACAGGGAGGGGACCATGATGGGGAGCCAGGGCCTGAGCAGACATGGAGCGTGTCCTAGCAGGGCCCCTGGTATGGCCTTGGCTGCAGGAAATCCACCCTGAAGAACCCAGGGGTGATGGGGCATCAAGTTGGTAACTGGCTCTCAAAACTTCAGGAAAAAAGGATCTAATTACACTCTGCGTTCAGCCTTTCTATATGTGTGTGATTATTTAAACATAAAGATTTAAAAAGAGAGATAACAGTATGGTTCAGAAGGAAGGGGACCAGGAGAGTCGGGAATTGGGGAAGAGTTTAAAGGCGACAGAGGTTGTTGGTTCTGAACAAAAGGAGTCGGCCAAGTCCGAGAGAGGGAGTTAGAGGCATCGAACCAAGAGAGGAAGCAGAGCCCGAACTCCATGCAGAATTTTGGATCTGTGCTGTGGATGGGTGACATCTGTCACCGTGGGTGGCTTGCAAGCTGAAGATGGACAGGCCCCCCTGGTGGGAAGGTTGGGGGAGGTGTGTGTGTGCCCGGGGACAGCAGCTGGCAGAAGACAAGCCAGGCTTGAGTGGGTGCCGAGGATTGGTGTGCCAGGCAGGCTGCTTCCCAGGGTGACAGCCGACAGAGATAGACACAAGGGCCAGAATGAACCTAAGGCAGCCAGGGAGAAGGCAGGCAGAGAGCAAGGCCTTGTGACCTGCTGGCCAGTGCGGCTGGCAGGCCGGGGCCAGCAGGCAGCCGGCCAGGGGTCTGGGCAGGGTTTCCAGAACCTGAGCCAAGGGCAAACCCGGCTCCTCCCCAGGAAAGGTGGCAAGGAATGGAGGCAGCTGGCAGGGGCCTGGAGGGCGAGTGAGACACGAGTGATGATGTTCAGCCCCCTAGGGCCCAGGGAGTAGAGCGTCCTCCCCAGTGGAGGGCCTGGCAGGCACAGGCTGATGTGAAGGATGGGCGGCCAGCCAGCCACTGGTAATGAGGAGAAGCCGGGCGCCTGTGTACTTTCAAAACACCAGCAAATCTAGCAGTGGGGCCACCCCAGATCCTCGTCTCCCAGGGCTCCTCTCAGAAGTCTCTGGGGCTGCCTAACTGGCGAGCTCAGCACCAGGCTCCAAGAACTGTGATGTTCTGAGGTCTGTAAGTTACTGGTGGGGACACTCTGTCAACTCGAGTTCATCCACAAGTTGTAGTGAGTGGACTTCCAATGAGGAGAGGTAGGCCCAAAGGGGCAGCTGGGCACCATGCCCTCCCCTGTGGAGAAGGAGGGGTCCTGTGGGGCTGAGGGAGAGGTGGCTGCTTGAAGGGGTCTGGACCTGGGAACAAAGTTTCCTCTGGGGGGCCAGCTATAGGCTGGAAGAAGGGAGCCGTGTCCCCTCCCGTAGCCTGGACTCTGGCTATGGGGTCTCTATGGAGTCTGGTCACTGCGGGAAAGAACAGAGCAGTGATGTGGAGATGTGCCTCACACTGGCCCGCGCTCTCTTCCACCCCCTTCCAGGGGCCAGCGTCCCTGTGGTCTCTCCTGATGGGCCCGCGAGGGTGGGTCCTTGCCTGGGTGAGGGGACTGCTGTGAACACAGTCGGGTCCTCCAAGGACAGACCTCATGCTGGCCCAAGTCCTCCCCAGAGAGGCCACCCAGCCTGGGACAACACACTGAAAGTAGCAAGCTGGACTCCCCAGCTCCCTGGCACAGGGCAACGCTGGCAGGAGAAGCCGGGCCGGCCTCCTCACTTCTCCCTATCACAGCCATGCTATTCCTGGATGGGAGTCAAGCTCCTGGTCTCTGTGCAAAGGCCTGGGTGTGAGCAGAGGGTGGGGTTCCAGTAGGCTCTGCAGACAGGACTGGCATCCTGAGTTGGTCAATCAGACTGACCTCTGAGTCAGCTGACCTGGGTGCCCAGCATCACAGGGAGGAGTTGTGCTCTCCGAGCTGTCCCTGGATCCCCAGGAGTCAGGGAGGCTCCGGGCCCCATGAGGTCAGATCCCCTGCCAGCCACTGTCCAGCCACATCTCCCACTCTAGTCCATACCACATCCAGGTTAAGGATCTGGGCTAAGGGTCTCCAGTGCCTGCACTTCCCGTCCCCTGCTCTGTCACACACGCAGCTCCTCTGCTCAGGTACCCTAACCCATGCTCCACCTGGTAAACCCGCTCACCCTGGGAAGCTGCTCCCACAGCGTCTACTAGCCCATTTCTGTGTTCCCTCTGACCTCACACATTCTACCACCAAACACTCTGCTCTTTGTCATTTTGTCCCAGGTTGTCACTCCTTAAAGGCAAGGGCCCTGAGTGGATTGGTCTTGATCCCAATACCTAGCCCATGGCACAAATACCATAGAATGTTTACTTTTTATTCATCAAATATTTATTGGGTGTCAACTCCTGTAGATGTCTGAGGGTACAACAGCAAACAAACAGATGAAAGAGTAGCAAGGGACCCCCAAAGAGCCAACACCGCCTTACAAAGGAACAAATGTGTAAGTCTCATACTTCCTGATTTCAAAACTTACTGCAAAGCTACAGTCATCAAAACAGTGTGGTACTGGCACAAAGACAGGGAGATCATGGAATAGAACAGAGTCCAGAAATAAGCCTTCACATTTTATGGTCAAATGATTTTCAACAAGGGTGTCAGGACCATTTCATGGGGAAAGAAGTATTTTCAGCAAATGATGGAAAAACTGAATATCCACATGCAAAAAAAAACCCCACATATTTTTGTGAAAATATAAATTGATGGATAGATTAATGACCTTCAGCTTATACCATATACAAAACTGACTCAAAATCGATCAAAGACCTAAAGATAAGAGCTAACACTATGAAAACTCTTAGAAGAAAACATAGGGGGGAAACTTCATGACATTGGATTCGTCAAGGACTTCTTAGATATGACACCAAAGCATAGGCAACAAAAGAAAAGAGAGACAAATTTTGACTCCATTAAAATGTAAAACTCTTAGCCAGGCATGGTGGTGCACACCTGTAATCCAGTTACTTGGAAGGCTGAGGCAAGAGGATCTCAAGTTTGAGGCTAGCTTCAGCAATTAGCAAGACCCTGTTTCAAAATTAAAAAGGTCTGGGTGTGTATCTCAGTGGTAGAGCACCTCTGGGTTCAATCCCCAGGAGAGAGAGAGAGACAGAGCGAAGGAGAAGGAGGAGAAGGAAAAAGAAGGAGGAGGAGGTGGAGGAGGAGGAGGAGGAGGAGGAGAGAAAGAGAGAGGAAAAGAGAAAGAGGGGAAGGGGATGGAGAGAAAGAGAGAGAATGTAAAACGTTTGCTCATCAAAGAACACTATCAACAGAGTGAAAAAGTAACCCAGGGAATGGGAGAAAATACTCACAAATTATATATTTGATAAGGGATTGATGTCTAACATACATAAAGAACTCCTACAACTCAACAACAACAAGAAGTCTAATTTAAAAATGGGCCAAAAAAAACCTGGAATAGACATTTCTCCAATATCCAAATAAGATATACAAATGACCAATAAGCATGTGAAAAGATACTCAGCATTGCTAATCATTAGGAAATACAAATCAAAACTACAATGAGACACCACTTCACACCCTTTAGGATGACTATGGTTAAAAAAAATAGAAAATAACTAGTGCTAGCAATGAGTTAGAGAAATTGAAACCCTGTGCGCTGCCAGTGGGGATGTAAGTGGTGCAGCTGCTGTGGAAAGCAGACTGGTGGTCCTTCAAAAAAGAAAATATGGAATTACTGTATGACCCAACAATTCTACTTTCAATTATATGCCCAAAAGAATCGAAATCAGGAATTCAAACAGATTTTTTGTACACTCATGTTCATAGCAGCATTACTCACAGTAGCCTAAAGGTGGAAGCAACCCAAGTGTCTGTCAGTGGATAAATAGATCCAAAAATAAGGTCATCTATTCTTACAATGGAATATTATTCAGCCTTAAAATGGAAGGAAATTCTGATGCATATAGAACTGGATGAACCATGAAGGCATTATGCTAAATGAAATAAGCCAGTCATAAAAGGACAGACACTATATGATTCCACTTACGGAAGGTGCCTAACGCTTTCAAGTCCACAGACAAAAGCAGAATGGAGGTTTCCAGGGGCTGGGGTGGAGGGGGTCAGTATTTGCTGGGTGTAGAGTTTCAGTTTGGGAAGACATTTTCTGGAGGTGGATGCTGGAGATGGTTGCATAGCCGTGTGAACGCGCTCAATGCCACAGAACTGCACACTTAAAAATGGTTCAAAGGGTACATTTTAGGTTTTATATATTTTACCACAATTTTTTTTTGCAGTACTGTGAATGGAACCCAGGGGCATTCTACCTCCGAGCTACACCCCCAAACCTATTTTTTAATTCTTTATTTTGAAACAGGGTCTCAATAAGTTGCGGAGGGCCTTTCTAAGTAGCTGAGGCTGGCCACGAACCTGGATCCTCCGGTCTCAGCCTCCCAAGTACTGGGATTACAAACATGCACCACCATGCCCGGCTCATTTTACCACAATTTTAAAGTGAGGGTTTTTTTCTTTTTTTTTTTTTTGCGGTACTGGGGATTGAACCCAGGAGCATTCTACCTCCGAGCTACACCCCCAGTCCTATTTTTTATTCTTTATTTTGAAACAGGGTCTCACTAAGTTGCGGAGGGCCTCACTAAGTAGCTGTGGCTGGCCACGAACCTGCAATCCTCCTGTCTCAGTCTCCCAAGTACTGTTTTTTTTTAAAGGATAAAAAGTTTTGCCTTTCTGAAGCTTAAACTCCATGAGTTAGATGAACAGTAAATAAATAAATATGTGATGTGTTCGGTGATAAGTGCTAAGGGAAAAAATAAAGCCAGGAAGGGAGATGTGGAGTCTGTGGCAGGTCTTGGAACTTCAGGCAGAGAAGGTCACACCGTGGAGGTGGCCCAGAAGGAGGAGAGGACCAGCCACACAGGCACCTGGAGGCGAGCGTCCCGGGCAGTGGGAAGGCCCCAGGCAGGGTGAGCTTGGTGAGTGTGAAGGGTGACAAGGGCCAGTGAGCAGGGAGCCCGGGTGGGGCAGGTGCGACAGAGGTGACCTGGAGGCCGGCGGGGGTGGGGGTTGTGTGGAGCCAGGGTGCCATAGCAAGGACTCGGCTTTTCTTTTGAGTGAGGTGTGATACTGAGCCTTTGGAGGCTCTCGCCGTGGAGTAGTTTTATACAGGTCATCTGGCTGCAGAGTTGAGATTATGCAACGGGGACAAAGGTGGAAGCCATTTGAGGCTACAACTATAATCCAAGGGACAGGCAGTGGGCTGCAGCAGGATGGCGAAAGAGGTCAGAGTCTGCACATTTTTTTGGAAGCAGAGCCCATGGAAGGTTTCAGAAGTAGGATGCAGAGCAAGAGAGCAGGTTTTTGCATCAGGAACCGCCGGCATCTTGCTCCCAGCCTGCAGGGCTCTGCCCGGCCTCCTCAGGGTTCAGCAAGGCATCTCCCCCCAGTGTGTGACCCGTGGCTCCCTGTACCTCATGGTCCCCTGCCCTTCCCTCCCACTCTCCCAGCCCAGATCCTTGACCCCACCACCTAAGCACCCCTAACTTCTCAGCAGACAGAGGCAACCCAGGTGGCTTGGAGGGTTGACAGATGTCATTCTTGTCTTGCCTCTGCCACTTCTTACCTGTGCACTTCAGTCTGATGGCTTAAGTTCTGTGGACCTCAGTCTCCATGTCTGCAATGGAGAAAATATCATCTACCTCTCAGGGCTGCTGGGGAACCCCCGCCAGTGTAATGCCAGGCACACAATACGCGCCCTGTCTACACCCTTATGACACCACCTGAGCCTTGATGTCACATCCACACACATGCACAGACACCCACATAGACGTGTGTGAATTTTTGTGTTTCTAAGAAACAACCCTTGCTGGGCATGGTGGTGCACGTTTGTAATCCCAGTACTTGGGAGGCTGAGACCAGAGGATCCGGGTTCGCGGCCAGCCTCAGCTACTTAG